>VZRV01007880.1:537138-583843 GCA_013398115.1 Falcunculus frontatus | reverse complement strand
TCTTTCTCTTTCTCTTTCTTTCTCTCTCTCTCTCTCTCTCTCTCTCTCTCCTTCCCCACCAATGCTCTGGGGCAGAATCTGTTTGAGAGCATAAAGAACGAGCCGTTCTCCATACCAGAGGATGATGGCAACGACCTCACCCACACTTTCTTCAACCCTAACCGTGAAGGCTGGCTGCTGAAACTAGGTAAGGGGGAGGACTCCCCTAGCTCCTCTGACCTCCCGGTTTGCCTGCCTCCCACCACAAATCTCCCCCGGGAACCTACCGTCATCTCCACTGTCCTTCGCTCCTGTCTGCTGCGGTGGGCTGAGGCTGACACCTGCTGTTGGAACCGGCTGCCTGCTCCCTCGTCCCAGCTCCTGCAGGCTCTGCTCAAAAAGGGGCTCAAAAACATATCCCTCCCCGTTCCCAGCCCCATCAGAGCAAAACTGGTTCCGTGTGTGAGTGTCCATCACACGGCATCACGTCAGTGGTACCGTGGTGTCTCCTTGGGGCTCGCCTACAGGGAGAGCTGGGAGGGTGTGACAGTGTGTGCATGTCTGGTGCTTGGGGGAAGGACAGAAAAATCTGTGACTAATGGCTTCTGAACCTCACTGCCTTTAGGAGGACGTGTTAAAACCTGGAAACGCCGTTGGTTCATTCTGACCGATAACTGCCTGTATTACTTTGAATTTACCACGGTAAAGGCTTAATTCATGGCTGGGAAACTGTCCTGGGTGGTTATGAGTCTCTGAGGGGCCGGGGAGGAGCAGAGGGTAGGGGACAAGTCTCTCCCTTTTACCCTGTGCTCCCAGACTGAACTCACAGCTCCACTCTCTTCTGTGCTGTTCCCTCACCTCCGGTCTGGAGGAGGAGAGAGGCTGGACACTGCAGCTGTGGTCTCCTGTTGGCTAAACTCCCCATTGTGTCAGTGGAAGGGGTCTCCCCAGCCATACTCTGCCCTTCTCACCTCCGCAAAGGCCCACACAGGGGAAATCAGAGAGGTTCTAAACAGCGGCATAGATTTGGGGAGCACGTTGGGTGTTAATTCATGTTTCCTTGCCTTCAGGACAAAGAGCCTCTGGGCATTATCCCCTTGGAGAACCTATCAGTCCGGAAGGTGGATGATCCCAAAAAGCCAGTAAGTCTCCATTGGTTGGCACTCTGGCAGCACAGGCTATCAGATGGTTGGAGGGAAAAGAAGATACACACAAACTACTCCTACTCTACTTGCTTCTCAGAGGGAAAGTGCCATTCCAAACTGCCTTGTGCCCCCATCTAAACACAACTGTATTTTTAATTTATGGTTTTGGTGTGAATAGAGATCTGTCCTTTGGCTGACTGTATTGTATGTTTTCACATGTGTACGTGTGCGTAGGGGGGCATGAATGAGATGTATGTACACAGCTGACTTCCTACTTACTTTGCACCAGGAGATGTGGGTTTAATTTCTCTCCTCGGGGCTCTCCATAATGAGTTACAGCACATGTAGACCAAACAGAACTGTTGGTGTTAGGGAACTTGCCCAGGAAGTGACACATTTCTTCTGTGTGTCTTTTGTGGATACCCACTCTTCGATGTGTCATGGCTCTGGGAAAAGTGCCTTCTATCTGTGTGGTGGCAGGCAGAAAAGAGGATGTTGCATCTACTTACAAGGAGGAGGGATTTTCACAAGTAGAGCGGAGTGACAGATCCCAGAAGATGTGTTTTGATAAGGGTTGATGCTCCATCTCTCCATAAAACCTGTTAGAATGTCCAGTCCTTTGCAAGAGGGGTGTATTTATCTAAGAAGGAAGGTCATCTAACTCATGGGGAAATTCTTGGGGTGGGGAGGGATAGGGTCTGTTGCATTTCAGAGACAGACTCCTCCCCGTTGGAAGCTCTGTGAGCCTGTCACCCATGGCTGAAGGCAGCAGTCTTCTTGGTCCCCCCTGTCGTCCTATTGCTCCATTTCGTTTTCTTTCTGACAGAACTGCTTTGAACTCTTCAATCCCAACTGCAAAGGGCAGAAGATCAAGGCCTGCAAAACAGATGGGGATGGGAAGGTGGTTGAAGGCAAGCATCAGTCCTACAAGATCTCAGCAGCCACTCCAGCAGAACGTGATGAGTGGATTGAGGCAATACGGTGAGGAGAACTTGAGGCCTGTGTTGTCTTTCTTCAGCCCCAGGGACAAATGGTCGAGCAGTTTATTTGGCTATCAGAGCTTGAAAAAGGGGGTGGAAAGAAATGTTTGCAGTCTAACAACTCTGGTACCCCTTGACTTTAAAGACTAAACTCCCTTCTGGAGAATCTCTAGCCACAGCTAAATTCTCTGCTGTGAGTCTGCAGATCTCCAGTCCTACACTTTGATAAGTGGTGTCTCTGTGCAAGTTTGGTTAGGTTGTCTGTGCTGCTCTCCATCATTAAATCTCTTACTTTTGCTCCCATTTCCTCTTATTTCCAGGACCAGCATCACACGGGATCCTTTCTATGATCTGGTCTCTGCCCGTAAGAAAAAGATTGCCAGCAAAAAGTGAACCGTGACCTGGTCACTGGCATCAGGAGGGTGTAGGTTGTTGGACAGCTTCCCTATCCTGCTGGGCTCTTCCAGTGAAGAAGTTCAGGAGCTTTGGTTCCCTCTGCCTCCCACTTGGCAGGCAGATGACTGACAGGACAGCTTGCCCTCTCTGCTTCTTCCCTTTCCAGACTGAAGGCAGAGGTGCAGGGCGCGATCCACTGAGGGCTGTCAGAACTGTGGGCATGGGGTTGCCCATGTCCGAACGTAAAGGCTCAACAGCAACTGGCCTTTGGGTTCTCCCACATAGCCCCAGACACGTGGGACAGGATCTGAGAGGAGACAGGAATGTCTGCACAGCGTCTCCAGCCCCTCCTGTCGTCACACCAGGCCAGGGTATTTTTCTGTGAGGGACCATGTAGATTCCCTTGGAGCAGCTGAGCGTGGTCCAGTCAGTTGCAGAGCAGAAAGGCCCCGGTGGTTTCTCTTCCATGAACAGATGTGTAGTGGTTGTGGGGTGGAGGCCACCGATATTTAGAAACTCACTGGGAAACCAGAGGTCAAGGTAAGGTAAGAGGCCCTCAGTTCAGAAGAAATCCCTCTCTCCTCCTTCCTAAAGCCTGTAGTGAGGGCTGTAATCCTGGGAAGTCCCTGCTCTGTGACTGAGTCATAGATTTTAAAAGGTTAAAGATAATTGGATCCCTATTCAACATCAGGGCTAACTGAGCACAGAGATGCTGTCAGACCTGGGAAGCAGCTCTGGGTGTTTTGTCTCTCTTTTTTGAGACTCATGGACCACCACATGTTTCCTTAGGGAAGAAACCCAAACACTAGCTCTCCTTCTGGCTGATGGCTCCCCAACAAAGATTGGTTCCTCGAGCAGCTCAGAGGCCTGGTTTTGTATCTGAAAGTTTTGCAGCCAGATGGCATGAAAAAATGGAGGTACATACGCCTCCCCCCCGCCAGCACACACACACAGAGAGGCATTCATTCCCATCTTCACACAATGGTATCATCTGGAGTCTGGGGGTTTTGTCTCTTGTGTAAAGAAAGAAATAAAAGTGCTTAAAACAAGCCCAAAAGTCAGGGTAACGTGATCATTTTCGTGATAAAGTCAGAGGATGTGAGGTAAGAGTGTCATGTTGCTGTGCCCAGCAGAGCAGCCTGAGCACCGCTGCAGTCTCTTGGCTTTTTTCTTCCTGCAGAGGGCTGTATCTACCAGGCAATCTGCAGCAGGGCCAGCACAGCCCGATTATTCATTCCGGTTATTTTCGCCCAAGCCACAGGAATGTTGAATTAATTTCAAGAGGCAGGGAGCGTATCTCAGAGCTGAAGCACACGCTCACCCTGGAGAAGGAACGTGAAGGTTTTCTTCTGCTCATGCCTACAAATGTCTCCTGTGCTGAATCTCTTTGTTACTGATGTGATACAGAGTGAGTTTGCTGCCCACTGCTCTGGAGCACATGTGCTTACACACACACATTCACTCCTGCTCTGGGTTCAGTGCAGGGAGGCAAGCTCGTGTCCAGAGCTGGAGGAGAAATCAGAATATGGCCCCTTATCTTGGCAGCATCTCCCATATATGCAAGAGAAATATAAATATGCATTTGGTTGGTGAGAGATGCCCCAGAGCCTAGGTGCGGGGTGAGAAATGTCTGTTCTAGTGCTTCTCAGGCTTATAGTCTGTGTGACAAAAGCCATCAAAATGTAGTCTGGAGTCTCTATTCTACCCCCAGTCTGCTGTTAGGTGAGGGAATCCAAGCTAAGCCCTCCCTAACAATTTACCTGGATCATTCCTATGACAGCAGGGTCTATCCAAGCTCTTCCCCATTTCTCCTCATCCCCAACCCTTCTAATTCTCTTCAGGCTGCATATGTCCTTTCTCCTCCCTTCTTCCCCTAGATACCCACACACTGCAGAGAAAAATTACTCCTAGCGGAGACAGGGTGGGAAGTACAACTTGAGAGAGGCAAAACAATGCACAGAGATAGGCAATTGTGTAATTTCCATCCATCAAACTAACCACAAGAGTCAGGAAGGGTTGGACCATGTTTCGTGTCTCCTGGAAACTGAGGTAGGGAGACAGACAGAAAGTCTGAGTTTCTCCAGCATAGAAAATTCATTTCTAAACCCCTTGCTGTACGATGCCCCAATCTCCTCAGTGTCACAAGCACAATGGTACGTGGTGTTGCCCACCAGCAATGCAGCACGTGCTCTCTCTGAGTGCTGTCCTTGCCCTCATGCCTGCTGAGTACCCATGTGTTTGGTGTTGGCTTGGATGTCTCAGGGCAGGTCTGTAAAACTGACCACCCACTCGTGTCTGTGTGCTTTGACAGACTCTCCTGGAGCCCTTAGAAATTTACAACAGGAACGACTTGTGCAACTCGAATGGCACCACCAGGGAACGTGTTGCTGGCCACCACCACACATTCTCTTTGCTGAGGGCAGCTGCAGCAGCTCACACAGGTACAGACACACACACAGGCACACACAGAGCCCCTCAGGTGCTCAATCTGACAGATTGCAATCTGGATGGTAGAGGTATTTCTCTTTCTCATAGGCAGCGTGTGTGGCTCACACAGACATACACACAGAAGACTGACACTTATTCCCTGCCTGCCTAAGGATTCCTGCACACACCCAGCCATTCTTTTTCATAATAAATGTCCATCTATTTTCATAAAAGCGCTGGGAGGAGAATGCTGCAGATGTGTGGAATAGACCACATCGCTGCATCCTGCCTCCTCCCTACTCCTTCCTGTCCTCCTGTCCCCTGTTTATCAGCTCCTTTTTGGAAGGCTAATACATTTTAAAAAGGCATTCTAGAAATTGTTTGCAGCGACAGAGAAGGAGCAGCTGTGAGGAGAGCCAGCAGCCTCACGCACTACAGCTTAGGTAGAGAAAATCTCTGTGAGGTGGAGGGGAAGGACAGTGTACAAATGGAGGCACACTGGACTGAATTATGGATTGAGAGTGATCAAAGGACATCAGTTGAACCTGTCCTTTGCCAGGGGGTGAATGCTCTTGGTGATGGGGGCTCAGGAGCAAATGGAGGCAAGACTCTGAATGCAAGTTGGCCAGGACTGGTGTTCAGTGGCAAGGTGAGAGCACCCATTAGAGACACTATTCCTGCCAGGCCTGAAACTGCTCAGCTGTGCATCACACAGCCTTCAGCACAACAGGAAAATCAAGGAGCTCTTTTCTGCCAGCTAAACAGGGTTACATGCATCAGGACTGCCAGCCTTTTAACTCCCTCTGTGTGAGCACTTGTACCTCACCCCTCCACGGCAGGGCAGGGATTGACACCAAGAGGGGACAGCAGGTTTGTCAGCTCGTACCGTAAACCTGTGGGAATGGAAGACTATTGCAATGGCCTCAGAGGGATGGGAGCCAGTCTTCTCCCTCCAAGATCAGCCATTTGTATGGAAAGAAGCACAGCCCCCCTGTATTGGAGCTGGTTGGAATGGTGTGGCCAGATTTGTGAGCCCAACAGGAGCAGTTCCTCCTGTCTCCCAGCCCTTATGTTTGGTGGTTGGAAAGCAACTGGCTACCCGAGGCTAGGGGACCCACTGAGGTACTTCTTCCTTCTTAAATTTTTTTTTGAGTATGCATTTCACACAGAAAGGCCGGAGCACAAAGGTAGAGAGCAGTACAGCTCTCAAAGGCACCATGGCCTCTCTGCTGCACCTTGCTCTGGATCACTTCTGCCTCAAGCCTGGCAGAGGGCTCATCTGGGGGGCTGGAGGAAGCCCAGAGGTTGAGACCTGGCCAGGATTTCTTGGAGTGTCACTGCTGTCACATCTGCAGTGTCTCTGCTCTAAGTGCCTGTGACAGGGGCGTGCAGCAGTCTCATCTTGCCATGCCATTTCCAATCCTGCTGCCTCTCTGCAATGAAGATGAATGTTGCCTGTCCCAGGTTATCACATTCCCACGTGTGTGAGCCTGTACACAGACAGCAGTTCGCTGCTCAAGGCTGGTGCTACTGGGCCAAATTCAAGGAGGGTTTGCATGGTGGGGCAGAGGGATGCAAGGAATGAGTCAGGGAGGGTGGAGGAGTCTGGGTCTGTGCGGGTTGTCAGTGAAGGAGGGCTGGCACTGACAAGAACAGGAATTCCACCTCAGTTCCAGAGCAGGGGCAGCACAAATGTCGGGAAGATGCAAGTATGAACACCCTTTGGGCAGCCTGCAACCTCTGCCACAGCCTCTGGGTCGCACCACCGAGGGGCACCTCGTGTCCAACAGCTGTCCTCTTCCGTGGGGACGGAGAGTCCCGTCACTAGACATGCCAGCCCAACACTTCAGGGAGACACTGGAGATGGTGCAAGGTGGCCATCGCATATGGGCCCTCAAAGGCACAGCCTGTGCAAGGAGAGGACCATATGTCCTGCCAGCACAGCCTGCTTTGCTCATGTACCTTGCTGAAGGGACCTGGCAAAACTGTGTGGGAAGACAACGGAGCAGCAGGGAAGGGCAGTCCTTGTGGGGTGGGACAGCAAGCAGTGCGTGGGGGGAGAGCGGGGCAGGACAGACTGCAGAGGTGTCTACAGAAACCACAGGGCTCCTGACCCCTGGGGGCTGCACTAGCAGCAGCACAGCCCTTCACCTGGGGCAGAACTGCGGAAGGGCTGCTGTGGCTGCGTCAAGGGACGTGGCAAGGTGAGTCGTTTAACCTCCTCCATCTGGGGTGCCAGATTGACCTTAAGGGACCTACAGAAGAGACGTTTTCTGCTGCCTCTTTAACTATGGTGGGTGGCAGCAAGGTTCCTGGAGTTGGCTGAAGAGGTGGTGATTTGTGCAATTAACATCTAATCAGTTCTATGAATATTTATTGCTAGTCAGCAAGCTTCTGAGTGACAGTGAAGCCCCATCTGATTGGGATCACATTCACAGGTAAGTCAGAGTCTCCTTTGGGGGTCACAGACCTCCCAGTGGGGCAAAAGGTCACAAAGGTATAACCATCCAGCAGCACATGGGAGGCACATGTGCAACATGAACATGGAAAATGGTATTCAATCCTCTTTTGGAGAGGTGGAAAAACTGAGGTTTTAAAATTGACTTGTTGGGGAGAGACACCTTGAAACAGTCTGAATATATTAACAAACAACGCATGGCTGAGTTTGAGCTTGGGTATTTGCTTTCGGTTTTGTTGGATTTGGTTGTTTGCTTTTTTGTTTGTTGGGGTATTTTTGTGTGTGTGCTCTGTCATTTATCTTCTATTGCAACATGGGAGAGAAAATAAAAGGGAGAGAAATATAAACCCCTGCAACTGTGTGAAAACTTACATAATAGTCAGGAATTTCTTGGAGCTTATAATTGACCCTTCCCCCAACATGGCATAAAGTGTGCAGAAAGCTAGCATTTTGCTTCCTCCAAAAATACTTCTTTGGGGATTTTCTGTCATCATCAGAAATTTCGACCCCTCTCAACTCTGTCCAAATTTATGCCGCTTTCCAGAATCCTCCATTCTCTTCCTTTCTCTCTGCTCTAATCCTTCCACCTCACCTCTGCCTCTGGCTTCTCTTTCCCATGGTACCTTCCACCTTCTGGGCTTTGCTCATCCCTCTCCCTAAACCTGCCTTAACAAATCCCCTTTTTCCTGCTGCTGCCTCTCCTGCCCTCCTGCTCCCTGGACAGACTCAGCCTGCCTTGGCAGAGCTCTGGGAAAACCCCCTATTATCAGTGGAATGTGAGCTGTTAAACCTCAGCCAAACTCTTCTGCTCCTGCTGCTCACCTGCAGCTTGGGTTTGTGCTGGAGATGCTGCCAAAAGCCTGTTATTACCTAAATGAAAAAGATACATAGCTCTCCCTGAAAAGGAAGACACAGATAACAGTGATTTGCCTGTTGCCCGCTGCCTTCTGGCTGAGAAAAACACCCCAAATTCCGGCACGGCTTCCACGACCAGCCCTCAGTGGAGACAGAGGGACAGAGACAGCTCTGCACATTTTCACTTCCTGGAAAGTATCCTGTGGATTTTTTGTGCCTGGGTGGGAGAAGATCCTCAGAATTTGCATTGCAGATATCCCCTTCTTCTCATGGTATTATGCTTGGTCTTGAGCCAATATAGGTAGGATGGGAAAAAAAACCCAAATGTGGGAGCCAATAATAGACCCAGAACAAACAGCATGGTAACGGGATGAAAGAGAAGGGTGGGAAGAGAAGGGAGGGTTGGCAAGTCTGAAGTCACAATCATAGAGCACAGGGGCTCTGTTGTGTAGAATTCTGTTTTCCTTGCTGCAGCCCTCCACTTTCCTCACCAGTTGCACCTGGAACTGTGATTTCAATATCCAGGAGTTGATGGCCTGCTTGGTCTCCTCTCCAGAGGGCATTCAGCAGAAGAAAATGTGCTTTGCACACAGAGAGGCTAAAAAGACTTCAAGGGAGACAGTAGAAAGGGACAGAGGGGAGCGAGCAGCTCAGAGCCACGTGCTGCGGGGAAGAAGTGCACATCTCCCAGGTTCCTGGGAATGCCAGCTGACCCTAAAGCCCAGACGTGCACAGCTTCACATCTCACAGCTTGGTGTCCCTACAGCGATGCCTTTACTCTGATGCAGTTAGAATTCAGGTAATGGTAGGCAACACACTGTGGGGTGTGGACCACCAGTAGCCAACCAATCGTAGCCACCCAGTATGGAGTGGTGTCCCTGTCCTGGGACCCACATTATTTAGTATCTTCATTAATTTCAGAGAGAGTGGCATTAAGTACAGTGTCAGCAAGTTTGCGGATGACACTGAGCTGAGTGGTGCATTTGACACACTCGTGGGAAGGAATGACATCCAGAGGGATCTTTACAGGTGGCAGATTTAAACTGAAAGAGCTTTAGATTGGACATAAGGACAAAGCTTCTTGTGATGAGGGTGGTGAGACCCTGGAACAGGTTGCCCAGAGAAGTTGGGGATGCGCCATCACCAGAATTTTTCAAGGTCAGGTGGGATAGGGCTTTCAGCAACGTGGTCTAATGGAAGATGTCCTTGCCCACGGTAACAGGGGATGGATTAGATGGTCTTCAAAGATCTCTTTCTAACCAAAACATTCTATGAACTCATGCACATATACACACGTTCTTTTTCCACTACAGTACCTTGTTATATCCATTTACCATTTGACCATCATCTTTCCCAAGTTAGATCAAAATATCATCAATTTTCCCAAACATAAGACTGGACTTTTAAAAAAAACACAAGATTTTATTTCAATGTTACCTAGTTAAATTTTGAGAGTATTTGTTTATCTGGAGAAGAGAAGAAATCTTGCTTCCCTCATTCCTTTTCATATTTGGTCTGAGAATTGAAATTATCTTTTCATTACCTTGACTCCAGGTGCTGGGGCTTTAAGGAAACTATTAATTTTTATGATGCTTAGGACAAAATGGTGAGAATCTGTATCATTTCCATGCACTGCTTTCATCAGACAGCTCTACTCCTGGTGTTAGGTGTGCCCTTATGCTCACATCTCCCAAGTGCTTGCCCTCCTATATTCCCCTACACCTGACCCAAACATCTTTGCACCACATGCAGCTCTGCTTAGTCCTTTGCAATCACACACAGAAATATCTTTTTGGTTTGGTTTGCATTTTTTTCAAGGAAAGGCCAATGTTTATCTTGCCCCATGGTGACATTTATCTTGCACCCTTCAGAGCCAGGCTCATTGGCCAGAGCAGCCAGAACTGCAGGTGAACCCATGAGGCACTGGGAACCCTCTGCAAACCCAGGGGGTCTTTACTATGAGGGAAGAAGGAGAAGAGGAAAGCCTCTGTCCTCAAGGCAGGCTTGGGAGCTGTTGCATATTTCCCCTCCTCAGGGCAGACAGGCTGCTCCTGTGAGATGGGAATTGCTAAGAGATTGAAAACTTGTTGCTGTGAATTTCAGAGATGCCTGGCAGGGGCAGCTGGAGCGAGGAAGGGTTCAGCGTATTAAACTCGCCATAGTAAAGCCATAATGTGATTTTGCATGCTGCTGTGACCAGAATACCCAAACCAGCTCAGCACCTCACCTCATCAGGGATGCTCTCAATATCCCCTTGCTGCTCCAGCCCCTCCCCATGCTCCTGCAGTGCTTGTCCCAGCCACTGAGGCTTTGGAAGAATGTTGGTCTGTACAGGAGGAAGGGGGGACTTTACCCTTTGACACCACCCAAGTCTCATGGGTTTGTTGGCTTCTTCGTCTGCTGCTTTTAGGAATGTACAAAGCATCATTTATAGGTGGGAATACATCAGCAGCGAAGGAGAGAGGGCAGTTTTTGGGCAGGTGCATCGGCTGTTTGTGGAAAGAACACTTGGGAAGAGACAGGTCAAGAATCAGATGGGACAAGAACAAAGGACATGGAGGAAAACTAGGAAGAGGGATGCTCCAGGGAAAGAGCTGGGAATGGTTTGGGGGAGGGATGCCTTCAGAATAAGTAGGATGTGGACAGGGATCTGGGAGGAAAGGTACCCAGGAGATGGGGCTGTGGGAGGGCAGGCACCGGGCTTGTATGAGGGTTTGCAGTCGGGTGAGCACGAGGAGGGTGGTGGGCATTTAGAGGGGATATATGCACCACTTCCCACAGGGTATATTCCCTTTATAAAAATCCACTTTGTAATCTGGAATCTGGGATTTGCTCTGTTGGATCTGCCTCTCCTCTGCAAAACATCTAAGAGAGTTCATCTTGTTAAATCCTCTGCCCTGGAGGAGGTGAGGAGGTCGAATGCCTTCTGAGGGACAAACACTTAGCAGTGCTGTTTCCCTACTGTTGCAGGGACCTTAATCCCTTGCCTCCTTCCCCTGTTCAGGCTCTAATACCTAGAAGGAAGAAAAGATGAGAAGTACAGGTGGATGCAAGAGTGAGCCCATCTTGCATGGGACTCCGTGTGCTACAGTCCCAGGTGGATTGTGCTCCCTGCCCAGCTCTGCAGCTGCCCTGAAGGGGTGAGGGCAGGGGAGGCCTGGGGCTCCCTCCCAAACTTGTGTCCTGACTAACTCACAGCCACCCAAATCTGCTGGTGAGACAGACTTTGCAGCAGGGGAACACACAGGGCAAATGCCTGAGAGCCCTGTGCATCAGGAGACAAAAGCTGGTGTCAGGGTTTGCGTGACTGAGGAGAAGTCCCAATAGTACCTCTGTTCCTGCCTTACTCTCTGTGGTTTCCATCAGAAGACCTCAGGCATTGCAGAGGTCTCTGTCACACCCAGAGCTGACTTTGGGGTGCAGCTCAGGTGCGGAGGAGCCTGACTGGAAGTGAAAGAGATGTGAGTTAAATAAAGGAAGATTTGTCAGTGGCAATTATTTAGTAACTTAAGAGGTTTTAGGGGGACTACCTCTGACACAGTGTGTATCAGCACAAGGAAGTTGTGAGACATTTCTGTGCACAGTGTTCTTTTCCAGCCTGGAGGAAGCCAGGCAGGGACCTGAGGGTTTGCTCTTCAGCTGTGAGTAAGCCTGCAAAAAAACCTGCATTACCTGGGTCACTGACAACTTGTCTGCCCCAGGGGCAGTGCTCCCCGCTGGCTGGGTAACAAGGTTCTCCATCTCCAGTGCCGGCAGTGTGGCAGCCAGCCACTTGAGGGAAAGATGGATCAAATCAAAATGCAGCCAAGGAAAACCTGAGAGGGAGATGGAGTCCAGCTCTACGAGGCCAGGCTGAGTCTGCTAAACAGTAGAAGGACAAAACTCAGATTCTTCAGCACTCTGGAGGGTGAGGCAGGAGTATGGATAAATGGGAGTGAAACCTACTGTTCCTATGAGCAGGAAAGGATCAGGGCATCATACTCACTCCTTCATTATCCTTCCATCCCAGCACCCAAATCAGACACCAGTTGCCACCATTGCTGTGCCCAAAAAAGACCCACCACAGGTATAAGGGGACAGCAGAGCAGATTGAGGGGACTGCATGGAAATAACAAAGGCTACACTGCTCTACCTCTTCCTGAATGCTCTTTTCTTTCCCTTTTTCCCTTTGTTACCCCATGTGCAGTGCTCTTCCAGCTGCTCAGTGAGGAAAGGCAGGTGAATCCCTTCCTCTCACCACCTCTCCACAGAGGGTCTCCAAGGGCTGGGGGATGACAGCATCTTTTTTGCCAGAGTTCTATCGCAGAGCAGAGAGGCAAGTCACACCTGACTGAGGATGACGCTGCCACCAGAACAGGCTGGAAACACCCAACAGGGCTCCAGCCAGCAGCCAGCCACTCCTGCCAGGGGAGATGGCTCCATACACAAGCTTCCTCCTTCCCTTTGAGGGATGGACATGTCTCCCTTTGTTCTTCTCAAGGGAAAGGCACTGCTGGGCATAGAGGAGGGGAGAAAATCTGTGTGGGTTTTGGAGAATGGCTCCCCATGTAGAAACAGGCATGCTGTTAGCAAACAGCACTGCATAGGGTTGTCATCATGAGGTGTGGAGTCACAGGAGTAAGGTCCCTGACAAGAGGAAAGGGCAACCTTGTACTCAGCACATACAGCCTGTTGGCCCTAATTTTTCCTCTGCTCTGGGCTCTATGTGCCAGGATGAGATGCATCAGGAGAGGTACCATTTTGCTAAATCTTGAAGCTGACACTTCTAATATCCATTAGCGCTGCTACTCTGCCAGAGAGCATTAGCTAAGATACATGGACTGTTCCATCCCTGATCCCTAGCCTCAGCCCCTACTATCCCTCCTTTTGTCTCCCCAGCCCAGCCTGACTGCTCTTCCCAGTACTGACAACATCAGTCATCTCAGGTCCAACCCCCTTGTTCAACAAATCTGTCATGTCCATCTTTCACTCTGCTCATTGTCAAGGATTTTTGTATCTTGAGGAAAGCACCTCTCCGCGTGGTGCACGTGGACCAACACCCACACACATACCTAGAAAAGGACACAAGGCAAAACTTCCTTCCTTCTGCCTCCGAGAAACAGATATGAAGCACTAAATGGAGCAAAGGAAGGAAAAAGTTTGAAATACAAATGCTGGCATTCCCTCTTGGCTGCCTTGCAGGAGTCAGCAGAATCCTCTGCCAAGATTTGGTTTTGAGGCACTGTGCAAATGAGTTGTCAAAGCCACCCCTGTCGTGCTTCCACCAGCTTGGGCTACTGAGCATCCAAAAGCAGGATCACAGAATTATAGAAACGTAGAATGGATTGGGTGGGAAGGGACCTCACAGATCACTTAATTCCAACCCCTCTGCCACGGGCAGGGACATTTTCCACTAGACCTGAGTGGGTTGCTCAGAGTCCTTTCCAGCCTTGTCTTGAACACTGCCAGGGATGGGGCACACATAGCTTTCTCTGGGCAACCTGTTCCAGTTCCTCCCCATCCTCACTGTAGAGGAATTCTTCCTAATATCTAATGAAGACCCGCTCTCTTTCAGTTTACCACCATTCCCCCTTGTCCTATCACTACATGCCCTTGTAAAAAGTCCTTCTACAGCTCTCTTGTAGTCCCTGCTTTGGTACTGAAAGGCTGCAATAAGGCCTTCCCAGAGCCTTCTCTTCTCCAGGCTGAACAACAGTCCATGAAAAAGGATGGATCAGGAGCCAACAGTAACATAGGCACGGGCAGGGCCGTGACCTCACACCACCCAAGCAAGGGTGGTGATAGCAACAAGAATTATTAATGACCTCCAACAAGCAAAGGGGGTGAAGCAAACCTCAGATCCATTCAGGAGCCACACAACTACAGTGCACCAGAAGTGGATGCTTTTGGCATGAGCTTAAACAGACCTCTGGGGCCTGGGAAGAGGATGTGTGAGTGGAAGCCACAGGTAAGACTGACCAGAGCAGTTAAGGCTCATTAGTGCACTTAGGGCAGCTGTGTGACTACTGAATCCAAAGCAAAAAAAAAAATTACAGCTGACAGAGCTGCTCTGTCAAATCTACTCCCCCAGTAACCTGGTCCGCTCTCAAAAGTATGGGTGAGTTATTTTTACCAATCCTATTGTCCCAGTTTAAATAAATTAATGATGGGAAAATCTTTTTCAGCAAGACAAGCCTTAGCCTTTTAATTTCTTGGGCTCAACTGTTGTATTTGACTGAGTTCAAATCAAAGCAGCTGTCAGTCACTGTACATAGACAAGTAGTAGAATGTACAAATATGCTTGAGTGACCCCTGTTTAGAAAGATGCTGGGCAGACTAAAGAGTTTGTAGACATGCTAGGAAGTGGGAAAAGAAGATCGGGTTTTCTTGAAGATGGGGAGACTTTTTTGTCTGAGACCTACTTTAATAGGATATACTAGGGAGTTCCCACAGTGAGAAATAGAGGAAATAAAAATTTCCTCCCTGCAGGCAGAGGACAATGTCACCTTGTCCCTATGCAGATCAGAGGTAAAAGAAAGAAGCAAAAATGAAGAGAAGAAATGAATGTGTGTTAAGGTACCAAGCACACACAGATGTCTGAAAGGACAATAGTCACAGAAGAAGAACTGATTGGAAATTGCACACAGGAAATAAGCACCTAGGCAGACAAAGTCTTTCAAAGGTGTTATTATTTAGAAATAATTCCATAGCAAAGCACAGGCATGAAAAATCAGTATCTCATACAGAAATTTCTTGGCAGAACAGGCAGTGCTTTGGCAGCTCCATCCCAGCCCCAATCCTATGGCAGCTCTAGGCTGGCTCATGTCATGAACCCTAGCCCTACTTTCTGGCTCAGGCTGGGTCTAAGATCCCCCCTCTGACCCACACCACAAACTCTCACCCAGCATGACTCTCTTAGCAGTGTGCATTTAGTTTTGGCTCCCCTGCTTTAAACCTACTCCTCTAGTTTTTATCTTTACACTTTCTCTAATGGCTTTTATCCTCTCTACAGGATGTAATGGATTTTTATAGACAAGACTCTCAGCCGTGGTCTTTGCTGTGCTAAGTTCATCTTGAATCCTCAGACAGCTTTCTTAAAATATTTGAAATTGCAATTCAATGTCTTCATTTTACCCCATCTACTGTTTTTAAAGGCAGAATCCAGCTATTTATCTTAGGAGCATGAGATAGTATTTGCAATGTCTCCTATCAACATGGTGTTCAGGCGCCAAGCAGAAAAATCCCTGGGATTACAAAAATTCTGGAACTGCTTCTTCTGCATATGAGTATACTCAAGTATCCTGGGACAGACCAAAAATTTCCTTCTCCCAAGGTTCTTCAGCCAGAGGGTGGTTGGGCACTGGAACAGCTCCCCAGGGAAGTGGTCACAGCACCAAGCCTGACAGAGTTCAAGAAGCATTTGGGCAATGCTCTTGGGCACATGGTGTGACTCTTGGTCCTGTGCAGGGCCGGGAGCTGGACTTGATGTTCAGAATCAGCATATTCTGTGATTCTGTGAGTGCCTAATTCCTATTTAGGCACTTGAATTCCCACTGATTGGAAGGGACTGTAACTGTGAAAACTAAAGCAATTTGTCATTCCTTCGCTCTGGTTTGTAAGGGCCAGCGTAGCACAGAGACAGACAGACGGAATGAACGAATTAAGCAGCTCTGAATTAATCTCTAGTTTAGCAACATGTTCCTTTAGTCCTCGGGAAGGATTAGACAGGCAACACCTCGGGGCTGACCTCTAAGCTCTACCTGCTGCTGCTCCAGACAGCCCAAGGTTGATTTGCCCTGGATTTGAAGCAACTGCTGTCAATAGCATAAAACTCAAGAGGTGAATAACAGGCCCCCTCATGAGATCTTTTTTTTTTCCCAGCCACCCTCTTTGCTCCTGCAGCTTTAAACCCAATGAAGGAATGAGTAATTTTTTCCTAATGATTGAAAGAAGGCAGATAAGAGGTTGGTCTTCAAATTAAGAATCCAAGACTTGATTGCAGCTCTTATCATATTTTTCCATTTTTCCCCCTTCTTCCCAACAGAAAATAAATTGCTTCAATAAATTATATCTTTAATCTGCATAGAAGACCAGCAGACTGGGCTCTCGTTTTAACATTTTCTATTGCAAGATAATCAACCCGTTCCTCTCACTGCATGGAACAAACTAATAGATTTTAAACAATTCCATTATTTGATGATTTCTACCATTATTAATACAAATTGTCTCTACTCGCTTTCAATTAGGGCATTTTTATTTTCTAATAAATCCCAATCAGGTTCTCTCAAACGCCACCTAAATATGGAGAGATTACTGCACTTCCCATTTAAACAAAGAACTCATCACACTTTCATGCCTCACCTCCCTCTGCTTCTCATGACTTTCCTTCTTCCAAACTCTTTTTCCATTTTCCCCTCCTGTCACTGTTGGCAGACCTCACTTATTTTCTTCTCCTACTGCTTTCTTCCAAATCGAATTCTGTGTCTGTGGGGTGTGGTTTGCCCCACAGGCAGAGCTAAGATCTTGGTTGATTTTTTGTAGGGGATGGAAGGTTATGAGATTTGGGGTTTTGGAGGGGGGAAAAAACCTTTATAAAGGCCCTGAGTCACACAAAAAGGCCACTGAAGTGTTTGTGAAAAGGTGCACCAGGACATAAGCACACCATAAAAATTAAGAATGATCCACCCTGAAAAAGCCAAAGATCTGGAATTTTGTCCTAAGGAACAAATGCTTAAAGACATATAAATACAAAATATTACCCTCAAAATGGAACATCATCTTTTCAGATACCCACTGCTGTACAAACAGATCTCTTACTGATACCAATGGAGTGCATTCCCTGAATGGTGCTGCTTAGAGCAGCCATTCAGCTCACTTCTTATTGCAGCTGCTTCTGGGGTGGAACCTGTGTTCTCCTGCAGTGCAGCAGCACATCTGAGTGACATGAGATGCCTGAAGAGGTTCGACTCGGTGCGGAGGATGCCTGCACTGCCAGCTTGGAGCAGCCTGGAGACCCATTCTGTATTCAATGCTGAAGTTTAGCTTTCAGAAGGGGCACCACGAAATCCAACCCAGCAGCTGGACGAGACTGGTTGTGGGTGAGGAGCACCATGCACACCCAGTACTCTAGCAGCTCTCCCCCAGCACAGCAGCTGGATGCTCTGAGGTAACCACCAGCCTCAGAAGGTTACCAAAGGCATCCCAGCTGCCTTTCCCAGGAGACAGGAACACAAACAGGCCATAGGTTTCTTCATACAACTCGTCTTTTTTACTGCTGCTGCCTGTCCTCCTGAGAGGTAGGAGTGCAAGTTGACAGCTGCTATGGCAACCCTGCCTTGCCTGGCAAGGAGCGAGGAAGGATGAGAATGAGGGCCGGGGTGGGAAAGGGTGTGGTGATAGAAGATCTCCTCAGCCTGGTTCAAGATAATCAATATGCATTCATCATCCCCCATCACAGCAAAACAAATGAGGCTGCAGGACAGAAGGGGAGGAGGCTGCTGTGGGATGGACAGACACACGCACAGGACAGCTGGGTTGCAGCACAGCGATGGGCTGGCCATAAACTCCACCTGCATGGGCTTCATCTCCTTCTGCCCTTCGGCCCCATCGTTCACAGTGTGTGCCACACATCCTCTCACCTCCACCTCACCTCCCTCGGCCTCCTGGGTTCCATGTTGCTGTTACCCACCTGCGTATGTTCTCTGTGAGTGTCACTTCACAGCCCCTCCTTGCCGTGCACAAAGACACACCTTTGCCCCCAGCTGCGGGCAGGTTTGCAATTCACAGCCGCAGAGCTGTGGGGGTGTGGTTCCTTATCCTGATGCAAACCCTGCCCTGCTGTGATTCTGGACCCCCGGCCACACTCACACAGCCCTTGTAGCACACAGAAGGCACAGCCACACGTACACACTCCCAGCCTTGGCCTCTGCCACGGATGTTTGCATACACTGTCACAGCCAACTTCCCTCCTCCCCTCCCAAGCCAATTTGCTTGAAGCATTCGAGTTCCCCGGCACACACACATCCTCCCCTCCGCCCCGATACTCCCTCCTGCCACGCCAGCCAGCACCAGCCACCCCCGCAAAAACACACGCATGCAGATCGGGAGCGGCGGCAGAGCCCTCAGTGAGCTGCTGGAGCAGAACAGATGGCTTAGCAACCAAAAAAACAGTCATTTGCTCCACAAGTTTCTTCCTCAACGTTCTGTTTGTTTTCAGAACACGTTCATCACCAGAATAAAATCCAGGCAAGATGGGCTGATATAAACACCCCAGCCTTGATCCCTTGAGGTGCTAAGTCCCACCTGCTTTTTGCACCCTTTTTTTTTTTCCTCACAGATTTCAACTCACTCTTCCTGAGGCATCCCCTCCCCCTTTCCCACTTGCAAATGCCCCCCTCATCAGCATACAGATTAACTTCATCTTCCTTGGGAGACAATACCCCCACAGCTTGTCTAGTTCTTGTCTTCAGCTGGAAGGCACACTCCATATTTTCCAGAGCTCATTTTTCAATTTCAGGTGTGCACCTGACTCAAAAGAGCACTTTGCCTTTTGTCTCGTGCTGGAGTCACTTCCCTGAAAAACATTTACTATAGATTTGAGAAAGCTACATGGTGGATCTGCCACAGTGGCCATAGTATCCATCAAGTAGCACATGCTGCTAAAAAGAAGGTTTGGGGATATGTTGCAGCTTCTTCTTCCCTACACAGAATTCCTGTCCGGGACTCGGGAGAACAGATAAAGAAGCACTTGTATGAGCAAGGGGAAACTCTGTCTCTCACAAGCAGGAAGGAAGCTGTCATAATCTTTTTATGTGGTGCATCAC
The DNA here is from genome assembly GCA_013398115.1 of Falcunculus frontatus. Classification (NCBI taxonomy): domain Eukaryota; kingdom Metazoa; phylum Chordata; class Aves; order Passeriformes; genus Falcunculus; species Falcunculus frontatus. The sequence continues at coordinate 564,801 of VZRV01007880.1, read as the reverse complement.
AGCCAAGTGGGAGCTTTATCTCACACAGGTCACACAGCTCTGTTATCAGGGCTGTCTTTAACCAGGGCCTACGGCAAGGGGCAGAGAGTCTTAAACCCTGCCCTGCTACAGCTTTCTGCCATCTCTGGGGGTTGGGGGTTTCCATACCTGCTGTACATCAGCACCTGAGCAGTTCTGTCCATCACTAGAAGCTTCTGGTCAAGCTGAGGGGCAGCAGGAGGCAAGTCTGACTCCCTCCAGTGATAGATCTGGAACTGGGCCTCACAGACTCACTCCCCCCACACCTTCACCAAAATTCAGGGCTGGGCACTCAAGATGCAGGGTCGTACCTCCCCTGCCAGCTGAAACCAAGCTATTTTTACAAGCAAGCCAATTAACAGCTCTCTGTTCATTCTCACATTGACACTTAATGATGATGCCTCCTGGGAGAATTCACCAGATGCATGGGGTGGACGGAGAAAAGTCCCAGGAAGGCAAACAGCTGGTTCCAGTGAAGCAGGAGGACAGGAGAGCTGGGTTTGTCTGGGGTCACTCTATGTCTTCTGGACAAATTGTCTCAAACCCTGTCTACCCCCACTTAAACAGGAATCTCTGCCTTTGCAATGCTCTCCACTGTAAGGGAACTGCACATCTCTGTTTCATCACTGAGGACAGGCCCCAAAGCCCCAGAGTACAGCCAATTAAGAGCCAGGCTGTGCACAAGCTGCCTTTGTATTTCTAGCAGTAGTTGGGGTAGTGCCCTCCCTGCACACCTCTTTCCCTACTCCCCTCTCCATGAAGAAAAGAAAACATTAAAAGCTTCTGTGAGATGAAAAAGAATTTCTGCAAAGAAAGGCTAGATGAAGAGGTAATTGGCAAACACAGCATGAGGAGAGGCAGTGAGAGGTGTGAGGAGTCCACAGGTATGTGAAGGCAAGGAGTTGTGTCGATAATTCATGAGGAGGAAGCACTCCTGTGCTGTGAAGGCTGCTGTCCTCAGCCAGTGGTGAATGGCTGTCTGACCAGGGCAGCAGGCAGGGCAGGGTGTCAGACCGTGCTTCAAAAGCATGGTCCAGGCAGGCAGAGTTTGATGAGATGTAGATCTGGGCAAAGGCAGGATGCAGAGGTCAAAAAGAGAAACTGATCCTTCATGGGAGGTAAATGGGGACTAAGGAGTGCAAAGTACACAAGTGATATCCTTTAACCCTAAAGAAAAGTTGTGCTCCCACGTAATTATGCTGGGTCATCCTTACCTCTGACTAAACCAGCAGTGTTACACTTAGGGGATCACATCCAGAGCCCAGCTTAAACTAAACACAGTCATCCATGCTGGTCCAGCTCATGGGACAGGAAGTTTCAGTATAAAGGCAGGGACAGGGGCTGCAAATCTGCCGTGGTTTTCGTGCATCTGCTGAAGGCTCGAGGCTGTGTCCTCTGTGAGACTCAATTGTGCTATCCAAAGGAGTTCTGCTCCCCATCCCACATCTACACTGAGCTGCAAAGACAGGCTGCCCCATGCCCTGGTAACCCCATCCCACATGGATAGAGCCAGGGACTGCAGCATGCCACGGCTGCCTGCCCACCTGCGCCCCTGCCCTGCCACATCAGGCAGGCACGGGTGATGGGGTCTCACTGCACATGGGCTCAGCACAGGACAGCTGCACACTGCAGAGCGGAGCTGAGACGTGTTCTGGCGCGTTGAAGCTCAAATGTAGCCTAGAGAGCTTTTCTTTTGTCCCCAAGGGCCCTTCCAGGGGAGGAGGGCATGAGCGTCAGCCTTGCCACCACCATGAAATTGGGAGCAGTTGTGCTACGCAGCACGGCAACAACTGTGAAATCCCGCGGGGAGTCACGGATTCGCTACACTGTAATGTATCTGGGTCAAAACAGGGCAGGCGAGGGGAAGAGACAGGACAAGGAGAGCTGAAATCCATCCTCCCAGGCTGCCTACCCTGTGAGCAAGAACAAGCACCCACCATGTCGAGCAGGCTGTTGTGATGGCTGCTGGAGCCATCCAGGGCTTTCCCCAGAGATGGAGAGAGGTGTTGTCCTTGTCCTGGCACCTGCTGAGTAGAGTCTTTTTTTTTTGCTGAGTATCCTCACCAAATGCCAGGCTGAAAGACCAGGGAGGAGGAGGAGTTCCCTTGCAAAATCGTGCCCAACACACCAGGAAGGCTCCTGGCCCTTTCACATGTGGTTCCATGCACAACCCTCTCATCAACCCTCTCATCTAGTGACAACCATGATTTCTCCTGCTCCCTGCTTACACTGGGAGCTGTCCCCCAACCTTCCAGCCCTGCTCCCTCCCTCCTCCATCATTGTGCAAGACACCAGCAGGCTGTGAAAGTGGGTCTGGGGGATGAAGGCTGCATTTCCTGACAAAGTCAGTCAAGGTTTGTCTTGATCAGCAGATAAGACCTTGGGCCTTCCATGTGTTTCACTCACCCTTTACTCTCATGCTCTTTCTCCCAGGAAGCTCCCCCACAAACACCACCCAACGCAGTAATTTCTACCACCACAGGGCCATCTTCGTTTTTGTTGCCTTTTCTTCCTCGGTGCACCCATAAACAAAAATTTATTATCACAGAGGGCCATTATGGATAAATGGTTTAGTGACAGGTCTGTTCAGCAGGGGATGGGGAGGAAGCAGGAGCCTGTGTGAGCAGAGGTGGGGGAGGCTGGAGCTGCTCTCCCGCTGACAGCAGCATTCATCCGCAGAACTGTGCGGGACCTAATTAACGTGCAGCAATGCTGCCCGTGGCAGGTAGTGCCACGGCAGGACATCAGCAGGGAGTGAACAGACAGGGAACAAAAAGAGAAGAGGGCAGAGAGATGAGTGTGAGAATAGGGAGGGCAGGAGAGGAGGGGAAAGGGGAAGGCAGTCAGGGCGATGAGGGCAGCCCACTGCTTCTCCATCACCCTAGAGGTGCATCCTCCCTCTGGCTTCCCTAACAAATTCGTAATTGCAGAATCTTTTTTGGTTTTCACCTCGCTGCTGTTAAGTGACAGCCCTTTTTGTAATGTTAATAAAATCTTCAAGCCCAGAGCAGCAGCCAGACCCCATGAGGGGCAGTGAGAAATGCAGGGGTGTGGGGTGGGGAGAGAAGTGGAGCACGTAAGGATTTTTTTGCCCTTTCAGATGAATTTAGGAATTGGGCTTTTGGTTGACAAAGAATAAGCAACCCCATCCAGGTCTAGAGAGCCAGGTCTTCCCATCCATAACCACACACCTGGCTGAAGATAAGAGGATGGGGATGAAGAGTGTGGAAGGGCAGCAGAGATGGCTCATGTGCATGGGCATACAGAGGCGGCAAGAGGTTTTGGTGCGAGAGGGCCAAATCAACCCATTTCATACAGATAAGAGAGTAGATGATAAAAACCATCACGTGGCAAGGGGAGACACGATGTCATACCACACAAAACAAGCTTTGCTTACAGTGACTGGGTGGAGGGGTGGGGAAGACACTTTGTGGTGTGCCCATGCACGTTTGTTCACTGTGTGCCCAGGGCTTTGTGCTCGTGTGCCATGTGCCCCTACACGCTCAGACCTCTCATCGCCCACGTGCGCAGGCTCTGTGCATGTGTCTGCCTACGTCCACCCTCCCCATGTGCCCATTTGCTCAGTGTGAGCCTGTGACAGTCTAAGTGGCAGCTTGGGTTTGTGCCTGCGAGGTGCTGGCCCGGGCTGCCGTTGCACAGTTGTGCGGCTGCAGCGTGCGTGTGTCCCTGAGTGTGCCCGCACACGTGCACACAAATATCTCCTGCTCCCCTTCTGCACCAGCTGAGTGCCCAAGGAGCTGCAGGGCACTCGATGTCCGGACAGCAGCTCCATGCTCGTGGATGCTGTGAATGATACAGGCTAGCTGTGGCAGTTCTCAGCAGCTCAGGACAAGGCTCTTAACTTGCACAGACAGCCGGTGCTGGGGGCAGCTGGCGAGGGGCTGGAAGCCGATCTACTTTGACAGCTGCTCTGCCAGGGGTGGTTGGGGGCTTCTCTCTTCATGTTTTCACCACAAACTGGTTACCTAGTGTGAGGCTAACAGGGCGACTGCTAGATCTGACAGGAATGGGATCTAAGGGGACAAGCACAGAGTGAGTCAAGCAGAAGAGCATCAGGAAAGCAAAGCACTCAAGAGCTACACGCTTCTTGGTTCATGCGCTACTGATACACACTCATTTCATGCTCGCTGCTTTTCTCAGGCCCCTCTTCCTGCCTGTCTTCCACCGCTCCTCCTCTTTCTCCCCACCTCCACCACATCCTTTTCCAAAGTACCTTCCCTCCGTGACCCTACTGAGCACCCAGTCAGGATACTGTGAAAGCTGGAGCTTCCAGTGTTGTTGGGACTGGCTCTTTGGATATCTTTTGGCAAAGAAACCTGAAAGGAGACTACAGTCATCCTCAGCTGATGCCACATTTGGATCGGCATGCATGGCCTCAGCCATCCTGGGAGACCCAGAGCCAGGCAGGTTCCCAGCTATCCCAGAAAACGTGGAGCCAACAGGCTCCTGACAGCACTGGTGAGCCTCCTGCTATGAATAAGGGAGGAAACTCTAACAGCTTTGAGCCTATTGATGAGATTCAAAAGGGCTGTGATGTCTCAGCATAAAGTTCATCCTTGTAGATAAGTATTGCTACAGAGGGCTTGGCAGCAAGCAAAGAAAGAGAGAGAGAAAAAAAAGAGTGCTCTGGATTACTCTTGAAAACTATCCTGAGTCTATTCTGAGTCTTTCTGGCCCTGTCATGCTCCACACTGATCCATTCTCCACAGACTCCCTTTCTTCCTTCAGTGCACTGAAGAAAGTCTGCTTCTTTCTCCCATCTCACAAATGAGTTTGAGGAGTCAGTGAGGACCTAATTTTCTAGTTCCACAAGTACTGGGAAGGAAAGAAAAAGAGTAAAACATGTGACTTGGCAGAGGAAGCAGCTTTGTGGCACATCACCCCATAAATCTCATGCCTGACAGAGTTTCTAATGCTGGAGTCACTTAAAACCATGGCATCGTATTGGGTTAAATTGATGGATGGCACTGAGAGAGGGACAGCCTCAAGCGCTGAATGGGGACCCTGCCTGATGGCAGGCCTCTCACTCTCCTTCACATTTGCTCCCTCTCTCCACTAATGGAGCCTCATCTCTTTAATCAGAAAGCAAGTGCTCTCCAGGTTACTGCCTGAAAACGTTCAGAGGCACTCTTCAGGGAGACCTGCAGGCAGCAGCGCTCAGCTTGTGAACTCTTCAATCAGGAGAGGACAAAAAAAGGGAAAGCACAAGGTTGTCCAGTGTTCATACACAAAGGGTTGTGCTTCCTCAGCTGTCAGTGGTGTCAACAATAGCCCATCAAGTTGTTGGAGAAGCCCAATGCCAAGCCAGCCTTGGCCAGAAGGCGAACGAGTACAGAGGTTCTCAGAAAAGGGCACCTCTAAAATGAATGAAGAGAATTATGTCCTCTCCTTCCAGAGAAAGGAGTGGGCTTCTGGGGCAGCACAGTGAAGGTTGTGGGAGATTATTCCAGGGCAGGGCTCTGACCTCACTGCAGCCAGTGCTGGGATCCGGTTAAGCCCTTCCTAGAGCCTTTCTTTGACTCCCTGTTTTCATCCCTTCTCAGCCTAATTTACTGAGAAAGGGTTTCTATAGGTATCTGCCTGGTTTGGTGTTATTTCCTACCCTGTGGCGATCTAAGTGCAAAACAGTGTCAGAACATCCCACAATCCTGTGAGCATCAATTTTTTACTTCCGCTCTGGGATCAGACCCTTTGGCATTCAGACTACACTGCTACCTATGTCTGCACAGCACCAAACACAAACACTGTGAATTGCTTCACACCCGCTGTTGCTTTGAACCTGTCTTCCACTCCTCCCACCTGCTCCATCCACCTTTTCTTGCAGTCCCAGAACCCTGTCCCGTGCTCTGCCACTGCTTCTCAAGGGCTGCCTTCCCCCTCTTTACATTCCCCACCTTCTCAGATTCCCCTGCTAGGCACTGTATTTTTCCTAGTGTGTTCCCACCACATTTTTTTCCCTCTTGATGTTCCCCAGGGAAAACCTCTTCTATTCCTCACATCATTTTTCCTGCAGGTGCAGGACTCATTAGGTACCAAGTTCACTCTTAAACTGTCAAAATCTGTAAATCAAATGCCCCTTCAGAGTTGCAGAAGTGTTTTGACTGAGGCGTTCGAAAGAAGCCTGCTGTGATTTTGGTACCCAGCTCCCAACGTGGCCACCAGTCCTCTCTCCTTTCACCGTCAGCATCTGACTCAGCATCAGCCTTGTCCTGTGCCACAGGAGCTCTGAGTGGCCATTCCCACTCCCTCTTTTGCTCTCTGGGGGAAACACAGAGTTAGAGTTCAGCATCTTTACCATGTGGCTCCCACAGTCACTGCCCTCTGCTGTCACTGGCATGAAAACAAGAGGGTGGAAGGGAGACTCCTTGTGTGCCAGGGAGGCACTGGAATATGTAACTTGCACTTCAGGTGCTTCAAGGGAGGTCTGCTGAAATAAAAGGAACATGTAAGACTCCTAGAGACCTCACAGAAGGTAGGCTAAATAGAGCAGTGAGATGTGCTAGATACCAAAAGGACGGGGTCTGGACGTGGGAAGGAAGTGCAAGCGGTCCTGGGGAGGGCACCTTCCCTGCTTGGCTGCTGGCAGACACAGTGACATCAGTCCTCCCATGAAGGGACCTGAGCACAAGGTAATTTCAGCTGTGGTATTTTCTAAATGCTGACTATGTTGATGAGCAGGGCTGCTCCCATGAGCTCACCCTCTGAACAGACTGTGCATGGGGCTGGAAAGGGGGAAGGGAAGGAAAACCACAGTTTGGGACAGGAGAAAGAGGAACTGATTTTGAAACACTGCAGACTTTGATCTTCTCTGCTTGGATGGCTGCTTTGAGGGATGGGGGAACAGGGAGGGACTACACATGGTCCCTGCAGGTAGTGAGATCAGCAGATCTTCTCAGCCAGATGTCTCCCTCTCAGAGCTGGGACTGCTCCCTGAGGCAAGGGAAGCCTTTCCATCCAAGGCTAAACCATCTGTGACAAATGTCTGCCACTACACCATGTTCCACCTTCTCTGACAGTTTCCAGGCACCTCAGCCTTCCTAAGGTGTTGGCCCACAGTGTCCTCCTTTTTGCTCTGTTTTTGTCGGATATTCCCCCTTCTTTACACCAGCATGAGCCCTACCTGGTTCTTAAGCAGGAAGGGACTCCTGGAGTCTCCTGATGCCCCATTTGCCTTGCCCAGAGGCTCCTTAGGTGGTTTCTGTGTTCTGAGGTGCAGAGAGCAGGATGGGAGCACTGCCTCAGTGTGTGCTTCAGGGGGGCTGCCGTGAGGAACAGGGCAGGAGCAGGGGAGAGGGCTGGATGGAGGCAGATAGCAGGTGGCCCCTGCTTCCCCCAGCTATCAGAGATGCTGCCACACTTGCCCCTGCCATGTGTGGGAACTCCTGATGCTCTTTGGCCATGTGTAATCAGTGCTGTGCTCAGATGGCATGGCCTGCTTCACCCCTCTGCCTCTCAAGGCTCTGCCTGCCCAGACTCTTCTCCACTCTAATCCAAATAAAAGGAGGAGCAGGGCAGGAAGACACCACCCCTTCCCAAAACCAAGATAATTTTTCCTGCTGACAGTGAGAGTATTTGTCTTGTACCTCCCTTCCCCCCTCTCTCCTCCTCTCCTTTTCTCTGTGTTACATTTTCTCTTCTAATGAGGGCAACATCTGCTTCTCAGCCTCATTTGAATCCCTGAGCATCCTCCCCCAGGGAGTGCAACAGGAGCTTGGCAAAGAAGGGCAGGTAGCCACCCCTGGAAGGCTGTTCTCCTGTCAAGATGTTGGGTGCAGAGGATGAATCGCTGCCACAGCTCTCTTACCTGTGAGTGAGAGGAGGGCTGCTTGTGCAGAACACTCGGAAATCTCTGGCCCCCAGCCTCTGGGTGTTTGAGATCTAATGCTCAGGTTGTCACACTAATCCTCCAGAGGTTATTTCAAAGCCTATACACTTCAAAAGCCCGTGGAAGTACGGGCATGCCCAGCCTGTTCAATCTGGGGGACACAAATGTAGTACGCATGCCACATCTACCCTCTTGAAGTCTCTGGGGGGAACCTCTGCTCTTCCAGTTGCCCAGCCAGCCAGCCCGAGCAAGGGACACCAAATGTGTCACCTTGTAGCTGTGTAGGACAGGTTTTTTGGGGGGAGCTGTGAAGAGGGATGTGGGGGTCACTCTGCCATCCCCTAGGAGCCTGGGCTGTGACTTCTTCCCTGCAAGGCAAGGCTAAAGTCTGAGTATTCGTAAGAGCAGCCTCAGGTACTGGAGAGCCTGCATGTGGCTTGTCTCTGAAGCAGAAATCCCCATCTTTTCCCCGTGCAGCCTTGGATGCACCAGCTGCCTGGCTAAACCTGGTGACTGTGCTAATTGGGAGCACAGGGAGAGGGGCTGAGACATGTCAGGGAAAGATGGAGTGACTGAAAGAGCAGGCGTCAGTGGCGGCATCGGGGGACGGTTGGAGGGAGAGGGGAAGATTGCATGGCGGGATGAGGAATGGCAAAGAGGCTGAGCAGAACGAGCGGCTGAGCCAAGCAGAGCATTTGGGAGAGCGGGAAATCATACGTCAGAGCTGCAGGGACTCGGGGATGGTGTCACAGGCAAGGCTGAAATATAAATGGAAATTCTCACTGAGCCGCATCAAAGCCATATTGGTGAATGAGAAAAAGGGAGGCTGAAGGAGTGAAGGAAAACCACACAGCCAGGGCAGCCCAACCAGCACCTTCTGAGGCATCCTCGGTGGCACTGTCCCACCCCATCAGTGGAGGCTGCTGAGCAGAGGGCCAGGCAGTCAGCGGGGTGAGAGAGTGGCATTAAGTCATTAGTTTGTCATTAACAAAGCAATAAGGAGAGTGAACAAAGACACACAGCCTTTTTGTTGTTGTTTCTTTCTTACCTTTTTCCCTATCACCCATGTATACACACACACACACCCCCTTCCTCCCTGGTCCCTGCCTGGACAGCTCTGGTACCCTCAGCAATCAGCTAGTCCTCCTTTTCCTACCACCCCTGCCCCCAGCCTCTGTCTCCTACAGGAGGTGTTTTGTGTGCTTTGTATTTCTCATTAGGACCCCAGGAATCCATCAAACACGTGACTTTCACTGCTGCAGGTGCTAACACACCTTATAACTTAATAACATAGCTGCTCCTTCCCTCAGACTGGTCCTAGAAGTGCTGGAGAGGCTTGGGCTGATGAAATATGCTGCTCTTGGAAGAGTTGGGCAGCACCTGTCTGACAGCTATAGGCAGTGCAGTTAAGGTGAGAGGGAGGTAGGGGAGCAAGGAGAATGATCTCTCGAGTCAATGGAACTGTGGTCTCCCGTGCAGGACAGGCTTGTCTCTAACTCCCATAGTTTTCACCCCTGTGGCTCCCTCATGGCCATGCTTCATTCAATTCTGGTTTTTGCTTGGCCACACACGTACCAGCCCAAGTCCCACAGTCGCCTCTGGCACCAACCAGATCCGCCTTCTATCTACCTCCTTTAGTCATGCTGCCTTCTACTCTCAAATTCCTCTTTATCTAACCCAAGTACCCAGCCCAAGTCCCACAGTCACCTCTGGTGCCAACCAGATCCGCCTTCTATCTACCTCCTTTAGTCATGCTGCCTTCTACTCTCAAATTCCTCTTTATCTAACCCAAGTACCCAGCCCAAGTCCCACAGTCACCTCTGGTGCCAACCAGATCCGCCTTCTATCTACCTCCTTTAGTCATGCTGCCTTCTACTCTCAAATTCCTCTTTATCTAACCCAAGTACCCAGCCCAAGTCCCACAGTCACCTCTGGTGCCAACCAGATCCGCCTTCTATCTACCTCCTTTAGTCATGCTGCCTTCTACTCTCAAATTCCTCTTTATCTAACACCTTTGTTCTACTCCCTCTCTGTAGAGTGAATTTCATGGCGCTGGAGAGGAGCATTAGAAAAGGCCAGGTGGAACAGTGCAGATTAGCCCGAAGGTCTGCCTGTTCCTACCATCTGTCTTTACCCACTGCTCATTCCCCTGTGTCCCAGGAAGAAAGCTTCCTCCAGAGCAAAGGGGAATGCCTTCTCAGACAGAAATAGAAGTGCTGAAGAGTGTAAGTGCCACCATGGCACTGGGGCCTGCAGGTTGGTGACTCCAAGGACTGAGCTGCCAAGAACAAAAGGACAGCTGGGTGGGCCAGTGGCATCTTTCAATCTGGATCTGCTGTGGTTTCCTAATGCCACAGACCTGACTCTTCCTGTTCACCAACAGCAAGATGGTGAATCTCTGGCTTTGAAAGCACAAAAGCCTAAAAGCAAAAGGGATGCCCCTGTGGGAGAAACAAGCACACTTCACCTCAGTGGATAAGTTCATACTGAGAACTTTGCAGCTTCCTGGTGACTCCACATGGGCTACATGAATAGAGAAGCAAGCAGAAGTGTTTCCATTTGATGGTGCTGAGAGTCTCTGTGGCATACCAGCAAACCTAGATCTTCTGTCTGAAGGAGCCCCAGTGTCATGGCCATGACTGCTTTTGTGAGCACCACTGTGCCGTGAGACACAGAAAGTTCCCTCCTGTGTAAACAGCACTGACTCAGCTCCTGCAAGGCAGAAGGAAGGATCATTCTGCATCCAGCCATTTCCTCAGAGGGAGTGATCATGAGCTCGATGGGAGGGCAACCCTGACAAAGCCAGTTCAGTGAACACAAACCACTGCCCACATCAGAACTACTCACACAAGTGCTAAGAGGTTGCTGGTGTTCTGTGGGAGGGATGTCACCTGCGTGGTGACATCTTAGCAGGCCCATGGTCACACAGCTGGGATGAACAAGGCCTCTTCAAATGCTTGCTTCAACATGATGTACCAGCAACACCGAGGTGGGGCCGTGCCTAAGCACTCTCTGGGCACACTAACTGAAGCTGAAGCCAGCAACATGGACATACACAGTGCCCCACACCTCTCAATGCAGTCAAACCCCTACATGGTTCTAACATCCTCCCTCCTCAACTCGGAGGTCAAAACCCAGTTTCCCTTGTGAGGTCAGAGCTCAGGAAACACATTTGGTTTTTGCTCACTTGCCTGAGGAAGACATTTCCCATGTGCCCTAGATATGTTCAGCAACCGTGTCACCCCCCCACTCCACCCTCCCGTGCTGTGAAGGGAAAGAAGAACATCTCCCTGCCCTGCACGGCACCCTCCCACCCCTCACCCTGCTTGCCATCAGTCCTCATGAACATCACAGCCAGTTCCTGTGCCACTGGAGCAGCTGGCTTCTCTCTTAATTTTTCACAAGTGATTATCCAAGTCAGAATTTGTCACCCACAGAATGAAAGGAAAATGAACCTTCAATCACAGATGCAGATCTACCTGCTGAAAAAGAAGCAGGTGGAGGGGCGGGGGGAGAGAGAAACGGGCAAAGGTAGGGAAAAACAAGGAGAAGGGCATGTGCAACAGAGACAAGAAACTATGATCAGGTTGAGCAAGAATGAAGGTAGGAAGGAAACACAAAGAAAAGGGGGGAGTGAGAAGCGTGAAGAATCTGAGGTGAGGAGATTGAGGCAGAGCAATTAAAGGGTAGTTTTTCATGATAACATGAAAAATGGAGGGGCAGGGCAGGAGAGATCACTATATCTGGAGAGAGATGGAGCAGGAAGATGTCCTTATTTTCCTTCCCATCCCATCTCCCACTTGATTCAAACCCACTACCCTCACCTCTTCTGACTCCCAGCACGACTGGTCCCTCTTTGGTGCTGTGAGGGGATTCTGCCTGCCCTTGAGCCTATGCAGGGGCAAGGTAACCACTGGGGTGTGGCTCTTTGAAATGCCTTGTCCCTGTCACCACCCGAAATCATGCCCACACACACACTTGCACATAGTTATTCATGTCTCTCAGATGGCAAGATGGTTATCACACGTCCTCTTAGTCATCACTTAGCAAAGATAAACACATTTAGTGCTTAATCTTCCCTCATCAGTCAGGCCTTCCTTTGTCCCTCTGTCTGCTGCTCTGCCCTGAATCTTCTCCATTTTCTTTCCATTTCAGTTAATAAGCTGCCCAGCCAAGCAGAGCCCTCTAGAGAGGGGCCAGCAGCTCCCTGACTCTGTGCTTCTTTAAGGACAACCATTTCCCTCTCTCCACTCCCCCCTGCTCCCTCCATCTCCTCCAAATAGCAGCTATGGATTTTGTTCTGTAATCTCCTCTGCCCTTCCCCTCTCTACCACTCTTGCTAAGCCTAGCAATTTGCCTCCAGGTCTCTCAACAGCTATTCTCCTTTAAAGAACCACTTACTGGTGTCAGATGAAGAGGGGACAATTTTGAGTTTTGAGAATTATGTATGAAAGTTTATGTGCTTCTGCAAAATATAAGGAAGGTTGTGGCTGAACTAAGAAGCCTATATACAAACAAAGCTCAAAGACAAAAACCACCAAGTATTCCAAATATAATTTAAAATTCATTCCGATAACCATATCTCAGTTGTATTAACCCAAAGACTTTTCATTACACTGCAGTGTTTAGGGGGTCACATGCTTCCCAAGATATTTATCTATGCCTTCCAGTAGCTTCCAGAAATCTGGTATTTTATAGCAGTGCTACCAAACCCCTCCAGCTGTCCAGGTTATAGCCCTGAGGTACCAAAGCTGAGCAGTGCCTTCCCTATTGATTGACTGGGCACATACCCACAACACAGTCAGATTTGGTCTTCTTGCAGCCTGAAAGTGCCCACAGCGACCTGTAAGATAGAGGCAGAAGGGTGAGGCAGCTTGCTGTACACCTTGCCTCCAAAGCTGTAATGGGACCAGGCTTTGTCACGTGTCCCAGAAAAATGAGAAGGAGAACCATGGAAAGAAACGAGTCATGCACTGTGCTGCGTACAGCAACATAAGGATCACTTCAAAAGTACAAATGGATGCTGGGCTGTGCAGCCACACATACATCCCCACTGGGAAGGCAGGGAGGAACCCAGGACAGGGCTGTGAGTGTCTGACAGCGCTGAATAAAAGAGATGCTGCAGGTGTAATGATTGCTTGGGAGATTGCATTTGCTTGTGGATGAGGATGGAGGATCTGACTGGATTTTGAATAAGTTCTGCAACAAACCGATCGAATGTCCTTTAATCAGGTGAATTTAGCTTCTGTCTTTTTTTAAGATGGTTCCAGGACACAATCAACCTCCAGTTTGCAGCATTAATGGTCATCATCTAAACACAGGCATGCTCCATTTCCCAAAAGTAGGAGGTATGGGATAAAAGAGCTGTGTTTGAGAGAGGAAAGAAAGCAGTGTTTTCTGATAAAACAATGAAACTGCAGGCAGGAAGTAAAAGACCACTGAGAAAAGCCTGAAGAAAGGGGTTTGGGTGGCAAAGAAATTGCCTTCTAGCTTTTGACTTACCAAAGCATCACTTTACAGACTCAGAGGGTGTCCCCAGAGAACTTCCTAGATCTATTGTTAATACGTCTCCTTAAGGGAAAACAAAGTACAGGAGCTTAAACATCAGCCAACCACTTGAATCAAAAGGGTGCAACACATTATTGGTGGAGAAGTCTGGAGCAGGGATCCTGTAATCTGTTTTCTCACTCTAGAGTGCATCTCCCATTAGTTTCACCTCTTCTCAGCACTTAGCCAACCCCAAGTGAATGGCCTGGGGGAATCTCTGTCCTTTCTCTCACTCAAAGCAGCATGTGTGTGCCCTACAGGTCAATGGTAGCCAGGATTCAGACACAGAGCTGCCTACACATCCATCCCTGTCTTTGGATGAGCAGAGGAAAGAGAGAAAAAGGGACGACAGTAATATTTGAGGAGGATGGGAAGGAACTCACACAGACTCTTGCCATTTCTCTGTACACTGACTTTCCCATCCTCTACCTCCTGCTCCACTGCAGCCAGAGGGATGTTTTCCCTGTTGACTTCAGAAGCAGCAGGAGCCAGCCACTAATTAGGATCCAGTATGACAAAGCACAGAGTAGCCTGACACTGCTAGACCACAGTTGCCTAGAGGCAGAGGAGACAGTGCCTGCCGGAGGATCACTTTCATTAAGATGAAGAACATCAAACAGCTTTCCCCGAACTGACATCCGTCTGTCAAAGGAGCCTGCAAAGAAAGGCTGAGCTGACAGGGGCCCTAAGGAGAATCTCATTAGGATGGTTTTAGAGGGGCTCCTTGATGAGAGAGCTGTGGGGACTATCTTCCTCCTTCCATCAGGAGTGGCTGTCAGTTTGTCGTCTCAGTTCTCAGAGGCTGATGGGGATGGACAGGTAATACCGATGGAGGTCACGGGCATGGCAATGTGACCAAGGAGGAGGCAGTGGACTGAAGGAAAAGTAGTGGAGCAGGACACCACAGAGCAAGGGCACACAGGGAACATTCGAAGCCTGCCTTGCTTTTTTGCTCTGAGAACGGGAAGCTGCTGTGGAAGGCAGTAAGCACCCTGGGCAGTGCTGGGCTGCCCAAGGGGAGCCTGGTGGGAGTGAGAACAGCATCTCACCTCCCTGTGCACACTGTGCAGAATTGAATACAGACAGCCTGCTTTTTGTGCAGAGGATTTGGGCATAGCTTTCACTCCAGACACATCTGCACACCCCTAGAGCCTCTTCAAGTTCTCAACCCATCTGAATCCACCCACAGCCCAGCTTGAGAGGTTAAGGATATTTGTCCATTCTCATGGAAGCAGTGATGAAGAAAGACTCCTTCACTCCACAGACAACAGCAACATGAATGTTTGGATGAAGAGGTGTAACGCCAGAGACATGGTTCTCTGCGTCTGAGCTACAGCCACATGGCTCTAACATAGACCAGTGATTTCTGGAAGGCTTTAAACAGGCATTTATCCAGGACCATAACTCCCTCCCGAGGCATTCCTGCTGGTGAGTGCATTCAGACACTTGCCCTGCAGTACAATGAAAAGGCTGTGCTCAAATTCCCCAGCCAGCTCTGATTCAGTAATCACAACAAGTGTTTATCAGTGCCTGCAGGGACATCCTACTTATTAGGAGTGGTCAGCTGGGCATTACACCGTGCTCAAGTGGCTCAGCATTTAGAGTCTAGAACTGACCGTGCAATTTACTGCTACACAAGTTGGTGACATCATTCAGTCTCTTTAGAGGCTCACGTGGGCAGTATCATTGTGTTTTGTTAAAAGTTGCCACTCAGAGTCTCTCAGTGTAGAAGGAAAGCAGGATGTTTCCATTTCCTTGGAAAGCTGATACTGATGGTCTGTCTTCGAAGTCACCCTTAGGGCTGCCACACAGACCTCGTTGTTTTGTTTAAGGCCAGGGAGGGAGTCCTAAAGCCCTTGGGCTGTAAATAGCCTCCAAGAGCTCCTGAGCCTGGGACAGACACTTGGCATGTTCAAAAGACCTGCACCTGGCCAACACAAAAGATGCCTCTGGTGCAGACCAGTGTCTCTGAATATGTCATCACAGTCTCAACCAAAGCTCACAAAACACATTCCCAACTAGCACTGGAAGACACTTTGTGCTATTGCTGTGCAGTGCTAAGGTAGGTGGGAATTTGCAGCCAGCTGAAAGGTGTTGGGAAGACCTGCTCTCTCACCAGCAAAGAACAGGCTCAACAGCCCTGCATCAGGACTTTGCAGTGATGACATCACCCGGGCTTTGAAGAGCTCTGCCAGATGATTTCTCACAGTACCTCTGAAAATCTGCAGTGCTGATGCTGTCCTGGGTTTTAAGGGTTAGCACAAGTTATGTCAGTCAAGGAGTGAATCAGAGGTCTGAACACCGGTGTACAGTGCAAGGTCACCCACCTGTCTTCAGCTTCTCCTCCAGAATATCTCCCACAGGTCCTGTTTAGTATTCACCAGCACTCGGCTAATGTCTTGGATAACCCAGGGCACTAAAAGTGGCTCTGGAAACCAGAATCTCACGCTCTAGATCCATGAGGACCTGCAGCAATGGTGCCATTTCCCATCTCCGGAGTTTTGCTGGGATGCCTTTCTCCTAGCTTTTCCTCTCTCTGAGGAGAGCCACTCAAACACACAAGGCTGTTCCCAGCACCTGGCTCACACTGCTGTCCCTCCAGCTGACAGAGAGCTGAGCTGCATTTCACACTGCATGAACACTGCAGAAACCCTTGTTTTGCCACCACATTTACGTTTCCCTCACTCTTGCAGGGCTTGAAAAGGCCCGAGCCCTGACCAAAACTAAGGGGTCTTTGAGCACTGGATGGCAAGCAATCCCCTGTGCAGAGGCAGCAGGAGCAGGACGTGTTCAAGCCAAAAAGGTGCTGGGAAAGAACACTGTTCCCATCTTTCCAAGACTGGGAGTTTGTGGTGAGACAGGACTGGGTCTGGCCAGCTGCAGGACCTGGCTATGCTGTGCTGGCCATTGGGCTCTGTGAAGGAGCCTCGGGCAAGCAAGAGGAAAGCTGTCTGCCTCCTGCTCTGCTTTCAAACGGCACAAACGCAAAGGCAGCAGGACAGGCTGTGGGAGCAGGACAGGCTGTGGGAGCAGGACAGCAGCTACCATCTGCCAGGGCATTTTTACTAGTCCTTCTTGGCTTCCCAGTGTACATGGAAGGGAAAAGGTTTATTCAACCAGTCTCCACTTCCATCCTCACCAGTCAGGTGGTATTCCAGGTTTGGTGGGGATGGAGGGCAAGCACCACACCAGGGAAGGCATTCTACAGACAGGAGGTTGTGGTGACTCCCACAGCGATGTGGTGGCATCATTGACTTGAGCCAGAAGGGTCAGTGCACAGCTCTTAGAGCTCCCCATCCTCACCTGAAATGTGTCAACCCACTGCAACTCCAAGCCCCTTAAGTGGCTTCCCAGGCAGGGAGGAGATTGGAGAGGCTCCACTTTGGCTCACCCCTCTTTGTGCCTGGCTCTCATGCCCCCACTCACACGGGAGCTGTCTCAGGCTCTCTCACACAGGCTGTCTCATGCTCACAAGCTCTAACACAAACACAAAGGCTACAGGACCCATGTCTCTCAAGCATTGTATAGGATCCCTCTCCCTCAGTGTCTGTTTCACACACACTCTCTCTCTCCCTCACACTTGTACTTGCCAACATCTCTTTTTCTTCTGTCTGTTTCTCTTCTTGGCATTGGTGGGAGTTTCAGGGGACAAACTCTCTTATTCACTCTGTTTGCAGTATCTCATTCCCTGCTAGTCTGTACATTTGTTTTGCTATATTACCATTTGGTTTGCTTTATTACTATTCGCTTTGCTCAGGACTCAGTTCCCTCCCCTCAAGGAGGAGCTCAAACCCTTACGGCTCATCAGAAACATAAGAACATGCCCCAGTTGCTAGGATTCGCCAAGACGTGCCTTCACTGGCAAATCCATGAGGGTTTTGCTTTAGACCCTGCTCTGTTTAGCTCTATTACCTGTCAGAAAGTGATGTTTCCAGTGTGTGGCAGGTTCATGAGTCAACCTGAACACCCTGTGAGCTTAATTTGAGAACAAGCTATACCATAGCAAAGATCAGCTCTGAAAGATTAACTGTTGAACTGCAGTTCAACTACCTGGAGGAACAGCTGATCCTCTTCTTCCTTATTGCAGGTGTGGATTATCACAGTGGGTACTCATATGCAAAGAGATCATCAAACAAATCCTTAATCTCTGGCTTCCTTTTCTCCCCAGCTCACCAATGAGTGTAGGGTATGTTGCTTTTACAGCTTGGTCCTTGTGAAAATAGGAATTCA
This sequence comes from Falcunculus frontatus, assembly GCA_013398115.1. Lineage (NCBI taxonomy): Eukaryota > Metazoa > Chordata > Aves > Passeriformes > Falcunculus > Falcunculus frontatus. The sequence goes on along the minus strand of VZRV01007880.1, from coordinate 547,160 downwards.
TATTTTAAGCTCAGGGCTGCTCTTAGTGTGATGTCTGAAGATGGTAAGAGTGGTAAGGTTTGTGTGAAGGATCAGCTAGGATACAAGCAGAAATAAATGGACAGGCTGTCAGGCCCACAGGAGGAGGTAAATGCAGCAAGTCCAAAAACGAGCTTGTCCATTTTTACATTTAATTTGGCTTGTCCAAAAAAAGTCATTTATCTCCCTCTATAAACCTTGCCTCACCAACATTGTTTGAACTTGGCAGGAATCAGAAATGCATGGATTCCTCACAGCAGCATCACCCCTCTGTTCTAACATGCCGTTAGAACACAGAGGGATTTCAGTTTCATCCTTTCCAGTTGGCACAGTCCCTCCCATGACTTCCTATAAACCGAGACTTCCATAGTGACATTTACATTCCTCCAGTCCTCAGGCACTTTTCCTACTCACCATGAGTGTTCAAAGATTATTTGGATTGACCTTGAAATGACACCAGCCAGCTCCCTTAGCACTGCTGGATGCATCCCATCAGGGCCCATGAACTTACACATGTTCAGTTTGCTTAAGTGCTTTCTGATCCTCTTCCACACAGTTTAAGTTGCTCCCTATTTTCCCCCAGTCTCCAGGGCCTGGCATTTCTGAAGGCCAGTATTGTTACTAAAGACTGAGCTGGAGAAGCCACTCAATACCTCAGTGCTTTCCATGCCCTGTCTCACCAGGGCACCTGCCCCATTTAGCAGTCGGCCACCATTTCCCGAGTCTTCCTCTTGCCTTCCATACTTCCGTATTTTTGTGATTTTTAAGGTTCTGGACAGTCATGGGGAGCTCCCCTGGAGGTTAACTCAGAGACACTCAGCCCTGTGTCCCACAGGCAGGTAGTGCAGAGCGTACCTACCATCTGCTCGAGAGAGGACGTGAAGCCAACTGCAAACAAGGTCATCAGGGCATCTAGTATAGCCCTACACCTCCCAGGATCAATCCCACAGGGACTTTCCTGTCTCAAGACCTCTCCTGGTTCAGAAGGGGCTTTAGGTCATGAAGCCATGTGTTTCAACTTTTTCCTTGTCTATTTTCACCGATAAAATCCTGGGGTTTCTATCCTACCACTTCCCATACACACTCCTGTGTCAGCAATCACTGACATCAGCAGTTTTGTCATGAGGCAAACTTTGCTGCTCTGAGGATTCCACTGCCCTGGTGCCATGGCTCTCCCTCTCTGATCTCGTCTGATGTGCCAGGTCTTGGTCACAACACCTGCCTGTGTGGGCACTCTGCTGCCCAAGGTAAGCATGTCTCCAGGGGTGTCCTGCCTTACATGTTTATGTTTTCATTCAATGAGAAACCCAAGCTAAATGTAGTTCCTTCTCCTGTTCATTTGTCTGATTGATGCTGTGTACATTTAGGCTTTTTTTTCTACCTGTACATCCCATTTGCCCTTTCAGTCCATGCCAAATAAGACCTGAATTTTATGCAAGTGCTCACCGTGTGCTGGGAGAACTGGACACAGCAGCTGCAGAAACTCTGTTCTGAGTCTCACTGCTGCAATGCTGGGAAGTTTCAGATGCAGCTCTTTTCCCACCAGGTCTGTCAGATGATCTTAGTATCAGGCTAAGAGTTATCTGGCAATTCAGACCATTGCAGCAGCCTTGCTGGGCAGACCTTGGCGCAAGGCTGACAGAGGTTGGATAAGATGTGCAATAATGCAGAAGAACGGATGTACTGGATTGTCATGAAGGTCCATCTGTCCCAGTGTTCTGTCTCTCTCTTTAATACTGGCCAACAGCAGTTTAAAGACTCTCAGAAATCGGGTTTAAACCTTTTGGCAAAGAATTTCATCAGCTATTTCTTTACTATGATATTTTTTTCTTGATTTTTCTCTTAAACCAGATGCTTAATCATTTCAAGGGTACTCAATGTTCTCACTTTGAAAGGAATAGCCAGTACTTTTGCCCTGCCCTTCTTCAGACCATTTGTAATTTTAGAATCCTCGGTGGAGGAGAAGATGCAGACAGCTTTGATTCATGCTGATATGGCAGATTTTCTGCTGCTTTTCCACAAAATTCTTCCTTCATTTGGAAGAAAGGTCATGATCCCTGGGAAGACAGATTTGCTGCTTCTGCCTGGTGGTCACCTGGAGATGATCATACAGAGACCAGAAAACGTGTGCCTTCTTGCAGTGGGCTTTTTTCCCGCCCAGGATCCCAGCAATGGAGGAGTAAGCTATGAGGGCTGCCCCATCTGGAGGATGAGAAACCCTGATGCCGTGGCTGTCTGCAGGGAATGTTTCTGGCAAGAGCCTTCTGGATGTGTGCTGTCCAAGGAACCCTGGTGCAGATCCAAGGAATCTCTTCTGTCCAGATGGTCCCAGGTGGTGTCAGTAGAAGGAGCTGACCCATAAGGGGAATCCTTCCCTGCCCACCAAATCCCCTCATTTATAACAGCAGGTGGGAAGCACATGCTCCACATCCCACAGCAGAGGAGCCCAGCTGCAGCTACAGAGCCTGGTCATGGTACAGACCATCACAAACCAGCAGCACCATCACAGCCTCTGCACTGCTCGGAGACTCTGCCCCACACCAGACCACTCAGCTTGGGCTGGGATAAACCGGGAATGGGGAGAGATCTGGTGCCCTGCAGGGCAGCACCACACACTCCCAAGGTCTCTGTCAGAAGGCACATTCCATTGCTACCACTCTGCCACTTTCCCAATCTGCTGTCTGTATGCAGCCTCACTGTGCATCGAGAGCCAACACTGCCCCACCACCCCTGCACGACGTGCTGTCTCAAGCACTGATGAAGCAGATGCCTGCCTCTGCATCTTCATGGATCCCAACAGGGTCACACGGTGAATTAGCCAAAGATCCAGCTGTAGAACAGCTGGTTCAGCTAGATCTCAAGACATTTTTCTTGTAATCAAACATCTTGTGTCTCTCACTGCAGCACTTGCAGACCTGGATTTTCACCTGAGATCTACCTATTTACTAGGAATCTTTGGAGTCTGGCTTCAGGGCTCCTGTAACTGAAGCAAAAAGTCCCAGTTACCCTATCCATGAGCAAGCTGCTAAAAATATCAGGATCACATGGGATTAAGCCTGTACTTGCTGTACATAGAGATATGGTTTGTTTAATAGATCACTGAAACAGAAAGGTCTGCGGGATTCATTGAGATTTTCTTTCTCTGCCCACCAAAGCTGCTCTCTGAGTCATTATGTGTGGTGCTGAGTCTGTCCCCTGCCTGCAGGAACAGTATGTTACTTTCTCTCCTTCAGTCATTTCTGAGGTGATGCCCCTGCCCAAATCAATTTGACTTCCTCTGTACCGCAGCCTTTGTTAAGAAATTCCAGCCTGTGGGTGATGCTCAGGCACTGCAGTAGGTCATCTCTGGGGTCAAGGTGTGGAAGAAGCTGGTTACAGCTGAGAACATTCAATAAGGAGCCAGGAGAGATCTGGGGATCTGGCAGGGAAATGTGTCTGTAGGGCAAGGTGCTTGATCCCCCCTGGAAGTCCTTTCCAGGGATGCTTTGAGTGTTCACCAGGTTCCTATGCCTGATGGTGTGGCTCCGTGTTAGAAGAGGCTCCCTGCCCTTCCTACCCCACAATCACAGCCTCTTCTGGAAGAGTCACAGCTAGAGTAATTAGGGCAGAGACATCATCTCAGAAATGACTGCAGCAGAGAACATCCAACACACTAAGTTTGTTTCACACACCGACTGTATCCCAGCTTCCCCCCAGATTCCACCTTCCGTTTGCCCCCGTGCAGTGCCTGTCTGCCTGAGAACCTTAGCAGCACTTTCAGTGCATACTGATGCAGAAATGCTCTAAACCCGGTGGTGAATATTGCTCGGACAAGTTTTGCCTTTCCTCATCCCTTTCTGAGCAATGAGCTAGCTTTTTTTTTTTCCCCTTTTTTTTTTTTTTTTTTTTTTTTTTTTTTTTTTTTTGCCTAGTTTGTTGGCTTTTTTTCCGCCCCATATGGTCAATATTTAATTTTTGGTGAACAAAGATTATTTTTCACATTCTGTTTCCCTGTGGGAAACCACTTCCTTGCAGGTTTGGATGACTCAAGATGTGAGGAATTATATTAGACATTATATGAGAGGGGAAAATATGTGGGCATGGTATGAGACAGAAGGGGTTGAATAGAAGGAAAGGAATGGAGAAATGGGAAAAGGATAACAGATGGAAGATGGTGAGAGAAAATATCAAGAAAGTGAAGGGGAGGAGAGATAGAGTAAATCACTACTCCCTAGGGAACAGAGAAGTGAGGGTCAGTGAAGGAAGGTGGAGAACAGAGAAAACAGGAAAAAAAGGAGTGTGAAGGGAGTGGTCAAAAATTGTGAGGAAAGCACAATCTGCAAGAAAGGAGGAGGGAGATGATGGCCTAGAAGATAAAGCAGAGGTGAAAGGAGAACCTGTGTCCTGTTCTGACAGTGTTTGGGTGACTGGTTGGTTCTCACAGGTAGCCAGGCAGAAGAAGACCAGAGGTTTGGCTGCCATCATGTGCTGCTTCCCTCCATCCACCACACTGACCAGACTTGGGACTTTGTGATGTGAAGAGAAACTGAGGGAGACAAATCTCTTCCATATCCCGAAGGTGTTTCATGAACTCTGTCTGGGGGACAAGGGATGTCACTTTCCAAGAGACCCAGGCAAGTCCATTCCTCCTACAGAGCCAGAAGGCAGAAACTGAAGTTCTTCAGTTTCTTCAGAGCCAGGACGGTGTGTTATGCAGTAACTGTGTGAATTCACAGATGTCATGACCTTGGCAGCTTATACTTTTCAATGGAAAGACTCCATAATATGCCGAAGTGATCCCTCCAAGGCCTTCAAGCAACGGGTTTCTTATTCCTCTGAGAGGGCATGGGAGTGTAGAGAGGCTGTGCTGGCAAATCCAACCACTTCAAAGAATCCCTGCATAGCAACAATTGAAAGCAGGAAGGAGATCTGTCATCTAAGTCTTCTTTCTGGGCTGGCTAACGTGCCTCAGGCAGTTTCACCTTCAGGCATGCACACTGCACAACAGGGCTGGAGAAATCAGTGCCCCCTTCTCTGCACAGGTTCTAGGTGGGGGTAAGGGAGCAGTGTTTCCTCATCAACCCCAAAGTCAAACAACCCAGCACAGGCAGAGTGAAGGCAGGTGTAGACAGAGTAGCTCTGAGACAATAGGAACAGCAAAACCTGGAGGATTCCCTCTCTCCCTCTCACACTCCACCACTGGACTGATGCTCTCCCCCAGCTGCACACTCAGTCACAGGTAGGACAACCTTCTTAGAGAGGCAGGATGGCTCCATGATGCCTCCTTAGAGAAGCAGGCTACTCAGCCAAGAGCTGAGTTGTCACCTGGCAGCCATGGGTGGCTGAGGGCTTTTCAGAGGTCACTCAAGCCTTGGTTTCTCTGGACATCGCCCTGGCAAGTTCTACCTTCCAGCTCAGCTCCCTGCAGCAGTGGAGAGAGGAATGAGGACCAGTGAGAGATGTGGCACCCAGCTACCCTCCCAACATCAGACCACAGCTCTATAGGAATTTAAAGACCCTTCACCTCCACCCCATCAGTGTCCAACCTTCCTTGTCACTCTCCTGAGCTGTGTGCTCTACCCCAGGATCTCTAGTGCCACTAAGGAGCCAGAACATCCTTTTCCTGACCACCACAACCACCATCAATGCCACTGACATCTCCTTGCTCTTCTCCCCCATAGGCACCATTTTCTACAATGGCCCAAAAAGCAGGGCACCATCCTCATGGATTATGGTAATATAGCCCTGAAAAGCCTCTAATTAACCCTTATATAATTCACAGCTTCATCTGGCAGCTCCTGCCACAAAGGGCTCAACAGACAGTGTCAAAAATACCAATTATCTCCCTGGCTGCCACTTGAGAAGCGGAGAGAAAGAGAAACAGGTGTCACAGGTAGGAAATCTTGTGGATGACAGTGACACAAGACAGAAAATGTGCAGCAGAGAAACAGAGGCAGCAGCTCTCTCCCCTCCTTATCTTAAAGAGATGAGAAGCTGGGATCTCATGTGTCTTCTGGCCCAATGCCCAATTTGAGCAAAGCCCAAAATGGAACCCCTTTTCCTCCAGACAAGCAGGTATCATGACATTAAGCAGCCACTTTCTTTATCTGAAGGCGCTCATACACAACAGGTACAGCCACTCCAGCCTTTATAGATTTAACCTGCACCTCCCTGTCCTCATGAATCCACACAAGTTTGGCTTGGCTTGGCCACTTTTGTCAGCTGCATCACCATCTTGCAGCTCAGGACCTCGGTCCAGCAATGCCATTTTCAGACATTAGGAATCCCCAGTCATCAACTCCAGATGTTTGGGAAGGGAAAGAACAGAGTAGAAAGAAATCCTCAGGCCCGTGTTGTGATCTGGCAACAGCAGGCAACTGGTGCAGGTTTGTGCCTATTTGCTTGCAAATCTGTGGGCAGGTCTGGTTCTTCCTCATGCTTCTTGCCTGGCTGTGCTTTTCCCCCTTCAGCCACATCATCCCAGAGGTCCCCAAATCCCCCCACCCATTCTTCAAGTTTCATCTTATTATTCAGGTCCCGTTTGTCCCTCGATACTCATGGCAGAGCCTCCACTGTCTTTGGAGCTGGAGCAAGACAAGTGGGACAAGGCACTGGGCCGGAAAATTGGGTGCAGAAGTTGCAATGAATTCTTAATGGTGCCCTTTCTGGCAATGTATACAGAGGGATGGAGCAGAATACTTTTCTTTTTTGAAGTGTTTCTTATTTAAAAAGTGATGAGGCTTTTGATTCATTTTCCACAGTAGCATTGGCTGGGCACCTGCTTACTTCTGCCTTGCTTAGCAGGAGTCACCAATACAGCTCCCAGGACTCATTTTAGATGCCATTCCTTTCTCCTCTGGGAATGCATGTTAACTGCCTGTCCCTGAGGAGCCTGGCAATCCTACTGTAAGAGGTATCACATAACCATGTTGTGAGAGACAGACCTGTCCCAAGGAGCCTGACAAGGGAAGGGAAGACACAGATCCTTGTTGAATATTTGGGAAGCCAAGGAATGGAGCAGTTCTGCACCCTGCCATAATCCCACCAAACCTGTGGTAGAACCTCGAGTTTGTCCCTATAGGGGAGCACCAATGATGGTGATCTATCCATCATTTTAACAGTGTATGTGAACCTGTATGAAAGTATTTGAGTCCGTGTTTCATCTCTCTTATCCTTTCACTCCTAAATATTTCACTTGCAGGCTGTTTGGGTTTTCTTTCTGTCTGTTTGTGTTTCCTTCAGGGGTCAGAAGGGAGATGTAGAGGTTGTTCAGTGACATACTCTGCTCCCCTGCTACGGGTGAGCATGGCCTGCACACTTAAAGTCCCCAGTCCCCTGGGGCTCTGTGTAGCTCACAGTCTGTCCTCCAGCTCTGCACAATACACACCTTTTGGTTTTAACTGAAAGTGCATCCAAGACGTGGGGAAAGATGTTAACCTGACCATCTCCTAGCCTGCACTGCTCTCACCCCCTTGAGAGACAGCCCTCAGGACAAAGGTCAGCAGCATGACCCTCACATCCTCAGCCATTTGTTCATTGTCCTTCAGAGCTGTTGGTCACTGGTTCCATTGGAGTCAACATCATCTGGAGAGGAGAGATCCCTCACTCTGCTCTCTTAGGCTTGGTCTGACCCTGAGGAGTCATGATTGCTCAGGATGCCTGGGCACGTAGTGCTGCAGAGAAGTATCCTCTAATCCAAGCTGGCTATTGTAAAAGCCACCAAGATTTGGATGGGAAATCAAGACCCAGAAAAGTTGTTACCTTCGCAGTGGAAACAGGATTCATCTGCCATTCCATCAGAGATGCTCTTCCAGTGCTTACAGTCAGTCCAGAAGAGGGCAATGTTGCCTACTTGCCTGTCGGTACCACAACATAGAGGCACTTCCACATGCTCACATGGGCAAAGAGATGACAACTGTCCCATATGACTTCCAGCAAAAGGCTCTGTGGCTAAGTCAGGTCTTTCTGTGCTGCAGCAAATTATGGCTTGGATAACTCATTGAACTTCATAAGAGTGGAAAAGAACCACGTCAGCACGAACCAACCACAAGAAAACACAAAATGGTCTTCCCGAGTCTGCAGCCAGCCAAACGTGAGGCTGTGCAAAGAAACCCTGTTCTTCTCCAGGGTGGGTTTGCTTTGCAGGCCAGCTCACTCTGACCACCCTCACACTGCCCACTGCAGCCACTTCACTGTCCACAGCACAGCCCTGGCCCCTTCTCTCACTCCATGATGCAGACATCATGGTCCAGGCAGGTTCTGGAGGCAGAGGTCAGTGTGGTTTGCTGCAGGAACTGCAGTCTGTTGGACACAGTTACATCCAGAGGCACTTGAGAGAATAATGCAGACTCACGGACACAGCTCTCCCCTCATCCCTTCCCTGGACACACACCAGCTCACACTACAGTGTGCAGTGCAGAGGACTCTAAGGTCTCTGACTGTAATCAGCCAAAGGCTGCTCAAATACAAGCACTGCTTAACTCTTTCACCACAAATCATTTTGGCCCAGAGGGCTGACTACAGTGCCTCCTTGTCCCCCTCAGCCCAACAGTCCTCACCTGGCTTCAGGACATTTATGATGACTTCAGCCCTGACAGTCTTCCCTTCCCAAGGCTTCCTGCTCCCCCTAGACAGCATTTGAGAATACGTCTTGTCCTTTCTCATCCCTGTGGCAGAGCAACCAAATGAAATGCAAGGACTGTGGAGACAAAATCGAATTTAGCAACAAAATAAACAGCATGGGGGCTCTCTACTGATTAGATTACGCCTCTTTATAATTTATGCATTAATTCCTCCCAAGGTCTGAAATTCCCTGTCTCAGAAGGCCTGTATCCCTGCACTGCAGAGATGCAGATGCCAGGAACATCATTTTGACTGAAACACCCAGCTTTCCACCAAGCAGATGAAGCTCTGATTAACCCCAGAAGAGCTCCTCTTTGTTATGCACCATTGTCCATCCTCCAGAGATACACAGCCCATCACCACTCCTTCCCACACCCAATCATTCTTCCCAAGTCCAATGGAGAACATGTCAGACTGTGAAGCATCTGCCTGTAGTAGCATCTGCTCCTAGGTCTGCTCTCAAATCAATTCAAGCATTAATAAGAGTCATCAGCTACTGCAGCATATATACCCAGGAGCTGTTGTGCCCATATTCACAACTCCCTAGAACCATTTATTCCTGTCCTTTGCTACACAAGGAGCAGAGACTGTGAGCTCAGCACACTCAGTAAGGAAGCCTAGAAGCCATGGCTAGATCTGTCTAATCAAAGCTGCATGTGCAAGAGCAAAAAGAAAAAGAAACCCTCTGAGCCAAGGAGCCATACCACTCTCAGGAGAAACCAGAAACATTAAGAAACAGGAGGCAGAAAAGAGACAAGACATGCAAGGGAATGGCTGCTATGTCACCATACACAAATTGGCCTAATTATGTGTATAAATGCACCAATAGGCATGGATTTGCTGGCTGTATTCTTGACTTTAAATATTGATGCTTAGGAAGAGCTGAGATCAGGATATCTGCTGGTGGATTAGGCTACAGATTGCTCAGTCATTACCCACGGCTGGATCGCCTGCCTTGGATTGCCTTCCTCCAGAGAGCTCTGGAGCTCAGGCAGAGGATTTGTTGTGTAGGTAATGGGCAAGGAAGCCCTGTCTTACACCCAGGCAGTGCTGTCTGCCTGCCCTGCGTGGGGCAGAACCTGGGCGCTGATCAGTGCAGGAAAGGGCTGGTATCACAACAGAACTGATAACATTTTTACCCACAACTGGGTAAAAATGAGGATTCATCCAAAACAGGCAATAGCCAAGGACAGAGAAACAGTTTGTCTGGGGGAAGTGGGTGACCACTGGGTGCCTAGAAGAATCTTCCCATGCACTGAGCTAGCTCTATCAGTTTTGCCCATACCCAGATTCCTCCCATCCCATGCCATCCCATGCCATCCCGTCCTGTCCCGTCCCGTCCCGTCCCGTCCCGTCCCGTCCCATCTCATCCCATCCCATCCCATCCCATCCCATCCCATCCC
>VZRV01007880.1:465382-528226 GCA_013398115.1 Falcunculus frontatus | reverse complement strand
CAAGTCCTCCCCCCTCTAGTCTTCCCCCGCCCCTCCACAGTGTGATTTGGAAGAACAAGGCAGGGCTGCCTCCTGTGTCGCTCACGCTCCCTTGGTTTCTACTCCTTCTCTTCCTTCTTTCCTGGGTTCCCTCTGAGAAGCTTCAGAGCTTCGGATCAAACATGTCGAAAACAAAAATACAGAGAGGGAAAGAGCAAGTGTGCACGAGAGAGATCCATCTGTCACTGGAATCTGGAAAAGAAAACACAGGAGACAAGAAGAGGCATCATTTGGAAAGGTCTTTGAGATAAGAGCATAGACAGCAATGTTTCATGAGGAGAGGGAGATGGGGAAGAGACACATGAAGGGGGGTGCAAGCAAGAGAGGTGTGGTACTGCCTGCCGTGCTGATAAGCCTTTGAGGAGGGAACCCTCATGATGTATAATGTCATATCAGGGATATGCAGAAGGGTATCCGGGCTCCCTTAAGTAGTGTGATCACAGCGAGGGACCTGGGGGAAGGCAGTGGTGTGGGAGTAGAAGGGGAAGGGAAAGGAGAGTGGGAAACATAAAGCTGTTATTGCGGGGGCTCAAAACCCCTAGTGTAAACAAAGGCAAGCCCCAAGCACAGTCAAAGCCATGAATTTTCAGCTGCCTGAAAATAATGTACACAGTATGCATGAAGCAGGGGAAATGCAGACAACCTTCTCCCCCCCCCGCCAAAAAAAAGCCAAACTTTTTTTTTTCCCCTTTCCTTCCTCCCTTGATGCAAGAGGGATAAATAATTCAAGCCACGTGTAACCGCTTCTGCTCTAAAAATTGTTCCTGACTCTTGGTGCATGGACAAGGCTGTTGAGGTGAACCAGTCTGGCTTGAGCCCAGTGGGGGGGTGGGGAGCAGGCAGTGTGTCAAATACCAGCCTCCAGTCTCTCACCCAATAACGCCAGCACTCCTGATCTGAAGCACAACACCCGTCTACCCCCAACCAAAGAGAGCTGCACAGTTTCCACCTTCGTACTCTACCACCTCTCCTTGGGGGCTATGAACACTGCCCCTTCGTAAGAAAGCACACCTTGCAGGCAAAGTGACATTTGCTTGTTAAACCACAACAAATGTATTTCTGGGCTCTGGGCGAGCTCCTGGTTCTGACTGCGAAGAGCAGCCTGGAGCACCTTTCTCTCCAGCTACAGCTTCAACCCTTCTCCCACTGTGCTGAGACAGGAGCCTGGCAGGGGTGTCCTCAGGCAGCGCAGAGGAAATAATTTCATACAGCAGATAAAACATGTGGGCACTGTGCTATCTCTCTTTTTTTTTTTAATTTTGAGGAGAAAGGAAACACTAAAAAAATAGAGAAAAGGATTCTTGGTTAATGAAAAATAAAGATCCCCTCTTGCCCCTTTTATTTTGGGGGGAGGCTGCTCACTAAAGATATCGCTGAAGCTTTTGCTTGAAAAGCTGAACCAATTTCTAGCACAGAGACACAAAGGGCAGAAATAAAATGAAGGAAGATAAATGAAGGAGGAGTGAACCCTTGAGGAACAAGGCTTACGTCTGTGGAGAAATCTGAGCTGATTTGGGTCTGTGGAATTACCAGGCCAGCTGGATTAAGGGATCAGAGATAGTGTCACAGAGAAACACTTAAATATTCAATAATCCAAAAAGTAAAGCCAAGATGGATAAGGGAAGGGGGAGAAGAGCTAGACCAATGGAAAAGAGAGAGAGAAAGCCTCCGTTCCCCACAGCTCATTGTCTGAGGCCACCAAATTCATGTCACTTACGGATGTCATACGATGGCCTTCAGCTGCTGCCTCAGCTTTGCCTCGGCCAGCAATAAAACAGAAGGCAGAGGTTTTTTAAGTCTGTTGCTTTGTTTCTCAGCCTTGTAATCCAATGAGAAATAATTTCCTGATACTGTTTCCCCAGATGCATCAGATAGGAGGCACATCTGGCTCTCCACAGGTTGGGACCCACAGGCCTCTGATACTCCTCAGTGCCAGTCCCCTGCCTTGTTCCACCATTTCCAGAGGTGACTCCATGCAGAGACATAGCCAATTCCCCACACTATCTCTGACCCTTCCTCTCTAATGATTCTTCACTTAGCCTGATTTCTTTCACTGAACAAAGGAGTGGCAGATACTATCATGCTTTTTGCACACTGGTGCCCAAAGTATGTCCACCCCAGGCAGAGGCCAGGGGCAGCCCCTGAGCAAGCAGTGGAAAGTTTTAGGGATTAGAGATTTTAGCCAGCATCCTTCTCTGAGCATTATGTTCTGATTTGCCTGTCTCACCTCACCAAATACTCTGCTCAATACCCAACTCCATACTGGAACATCCCAGCCCCCTTGCTTTGACCCCTTCTGGTAGGGCAGGCTGATCCAAAAGGTGTGCTGAAGTCACCATTGCCCTGCTGTAGCTTGTTCATGATGCATAGAGAGAAACTCTGAGGCCAGGACCATATTTCTCTGCAGCAGCCCCAGCAATCACTGAGAGCCACCCCATCCCACTCAAGGAGCTGCACTCAGGTAGGATAGAGAGGGTTTAGAAGGGCAGATGTCTGAGTAGCCTGGAAAGGAAAGAGGTGGGTGGGTTAGGGGTGGAAGGAAATGAAGGTGGTGTTTATCATTGCTATTTGTCAAAACCAAGGGGACCATGCAGAAATTCCTGCTCCCTGTCTACCTCCCACCTGGGCTGTGTAGCCTTGCCTCAGCCACAGGCCACAGGAAGGGTCAAGCCACTCCTCAAGCCAAACACATTGGTCCCCTTGGGTCCCCAAGGTAAATATGTATGAGAAATACACAGACCTTGACATTCTTCCCCCAGTGGTTCCTGTCTCCCTACTCTCATGCTGGTTTTAAGGGCCCTGAGTCCAGCCCAATTTGTGGCCTACTCCACCCCTGCCCATGGCCCAGCATCCCATTTCAGCTCAGCCCAATGCCATCAGTCCCTGCTGTAGCAATGCCGTAGGAGTGCTGGTCTCCAGCTCTACCACAGCCATGCCCTGCCCTTTAGGGAACAGCTGCTCCCTGACCCTGGCAATTCATAGTCAGAGGGAGGCTGGGAATGAGGGGCAGCACTATGCCCTCCTATAACTGCCCACAGCCAAAAGAGCATAAATCACACAGCACTGGAGTCCAACAGCACAAGGAAGCTACACTCTGTCCTTTTTGCTGGCCTGAAAGCTGCTGACAGCGGAGTTGGCTGTTTCCCTCTCTTGCTTCTCAGGCAACAGAGCAAGAAGGCACAGGGATGGAGTGTGGGCAGGGAAAGCAAGAATGAGCAAGTCCAGCACAGCAGAGAGCTAAGAAAGGGGGATGCAAGAGTTGTGGAGAGCTTATGGGCAAGAGAAGAAGTTAGGACACGGGACACGTTTTACAGGGAAGGTACAAGGTAACCACCTCCACGTGCTGGGCTTACCCAGCTGTAGGGTTCCAACACTCTTCAGTGTCACCCAAGATTTACAACAAGCCTTTGGCTCCTGGCCATCCTCATGTACGTGTGAACATCAAGGAACAGAAGTGACATCGCACCCGTGAAAGGCTGTGCTCTCCTTGGCTGGCACAAAGTCAGTCTATCAGCTCCCAGTGATCTCCCTCTTCTTTATTCTCTATAAATGGCTGCCTCAATGTTATTGGCATTTGTTCGCACCACTTTGTTTGGAGAAGAGCAGAAGGCCACAGGGATGGTTCCGTTGTTCAGAGGAAAGAAAAGAGAAGGGAAGGTGAAACAGAGGGCGGAGAGTCCCAAATCTGAGTCAGGAGGTAGGTGTCGATGGCCACAGACATCCCTTTGACTTGGAGCTCAAGGTAGCACAGGGGATGACGCAGGACTGAGGTCACTAGTGAGATGGCAGCATAAAATGCAGCCAGAGGAAGTATGGACAGGCAGGATAGGAGGGACAGAGGCAAACTGGGGCCTCAGGGAGTGGAAGGACCAAAACTGAGAGAGAATACAAGGCAACCAGAAAAGCCACATACAGCAGCAATTTGGGCCTAAAATTCTGACCTTGTCAGCCTTGTCCTCCTGGGGACCCATGCACTGGAAAAAACAGCACTTAATTCTACCATTGCTTAAATGGTGCTAAGAGCCTCCCATTAGAAATGCATGCATTAAAAACCTGCCAAACACTCTCGACTCCTCTGGGGACACCCCGAAATCAGGCCAAAGCTCCTGCTGCTTCCTTAAGCTTCACGCTGCAGCTGAGCATCATCCCTCTTCCCAGCTCAGTGTGCTGCCTGCTCCCGGCAGGCCTCAGGGCACAAACACCATCTCCAAGGGATTTTGCCTCCTCTTCTTGGCTTTAAGGTCCTTCCAGGATTTCTCTAACTACATTCTGAAAGGGGAGCCTTTCCCAGGGGTGCTTGGCACTAGGAATTGGTGCCTTACTTGAAGGGACTCTCCCTGTCTGCTGGGTAGTTTCAGTAATTCACAGTGCTCTGAGCATCACTGCAGCCACCTCCAATCACCACCCAGATATTGTCCTTGTTTTTGCACCTGGCTAGAGTGGAAGCACAGTGCCATGGGAGAAGCTTGCAGCACTACTGTGGCACTTACACGACAGCAGTCCCTTCCCTCTCAGCCCCGCTTCCAGGGAATTATTGCAGGAGTTACCTTCAAGTCATGCAGCAAAGAACCTGTGACTGTGCCCAGAGGTGCTCCAGAAGCTCTGAGAAGTCTGATACCAAGAGAAGAGGGAGCAGGAAGCCTCATCACCTGTGGTTTTGTGGCATGGAAGACATTTGCGTGCATGCATGAGTGAGAGAGAGAGAATGTCTTCTTCTGCAGATTCCCTGATGTTCACCAAGGGTTGAGCTCACACAACACTCTTTCCTTTAATGGATCTCAATGAAGGTTTCTTCTTCAGGTTCTCTCTTCTCTGATTTATCGCCTATTTTCATGGAACTCATAAGATCTCAACATCTCTCAGTTCCATCCCAATGTTACCTTTGTTTGAAATCAGCCCTGTAGCTTCAAAAATCCAGAGGTCAGAGGAACTGCACAGCCACACTAGAAAGTCATGCAACAAAAGGTGCTCCCATGTCACTAACCAGACAAAGCCTTCATCCCTTACAGGAGTTGAATTGATTTCAATGAGTCCTGCTGAAAGGTGTCCACTCAACCTTAGAGGCTCTGTGAATTCGGCAGTGCTGCGGCAAAAGAAATCTCGTGCTTCAGCTCTGGGCAGGTTCATTTCACCCTACACAAATTCATAGTGCCTGTGGGTAGAAAAATCATTCCTCTGAAAGCTGGGCTGGCCCTGCCATAAGTGGGGAAGAAGACTGCAGCTCCCAAACTCCAGCTGTCCCTGACATGGGGAAGCCCAAACCATTAGGATCCCAGCAGGACACTGCGGTGAGGAAGCCCAAAAAACCAAAAAATATCTCAGCTGCTTCTCACAGGACACCACTGCAAGGATACTCACAAAGCTCAAATTCCAGCCAGCAAGGACGGGACCCTGCAGAGAGGAAGGGAAAAGGGCTGAAATACAGGCTGTAGTACTGCCCCAAGGATGTGCTGCTCTGTGGTCTTGCCCTTTGGCCAGTTTGGGGCACGGGAAGGAAGAATTCAGAAGGAAAAATTCAGAAGGAAGAATTCACACACCCAGGCTCAAGCAAACACACTGCTATTGACTCTGAACCTTTGCTGGGACAAACAGCTTAAAGACTAACCATGAAAAAAACCCAACACTGTATATAAAACCCCTGCTCTCCCATAGTGCCTCCCCAACAGCGATTAGATGCCTAATTTGTTAGGCAGCAAGAGAGAGAGAATGGGAAGGCTCAAGGGAGAAAAATGAAGCAGCTCAGAAGCATGAAAGAGAGAGCTTTAGAAGCATAAATCTTATTTTAGAGTGATAAATACTGGCAGAAAGGTCTTTCATATGCCTGTGGTTCCCTGGCAGGCCAGAAAGCCACTTTTGTTTTCCAAAGTGAAATGGTTACCTTTTATATTAATATGATTATTGAAGATTAAGGCGGATTTGCATCAAGCCAGCTCCACCCAGACAGCCTGCAGCAGCAATCCACGGAAGCGTGCACATGGGGGTAGGCTTGGGAAACAGCCTTCTCCAGGTAGAAGAGCGTGTCAAGAGATTAGAGGTGCCACAAAAAATATTATCAGCAAGAAGGCTGCCTTCAGTGCTCTCCCTCCAGAGCAGGGAGGGGGGCCTGGGAACCATACTCCCCTTGTCATCCCATGAGCCCAGACATGAGGCAGCGGAAAGGCTTAGAAATAATTCCTGCTGGCCGTGGGGAGGGAGCATGGGCTCTGTGTGACTCTCTGTAGGGACCTGCCACCGGGAGTGTGACAGCAAGCCCGGCTCTGCCTGGTGCACTGGTATGGATGTGAGTCACTGTAGAGAAAGAGGTGGCACCGTCGGCTCCAGGAGTGCGAGGTGGAGGGGGTGTGTGTGCGGAGGAGTCGCTGTAGGTGATGGGGTGGATGTGTGGGCTGGGGGTGGATGTGGTTTAGTCACTCTGTGGAGCAGAGAATGAGCGCTGGCTCCTGGGGAGGGAGGAATTGCCATGGAGAACCAGGGAAAGTGCTGTTTGTGAATGTTTGTGTGCGTGCATGTGTATTTGCATGAAGCGGGCACCGCGGGGAGAGGGGTGGGAGTGTTTGGCTGGGTGAGAGGCGCTGCGGGGGACGGAGTGGGAGTGCAGGCTGCGAGTGGGCGTGCAGGGATCACGGGAGACAACCAGTGTGCGTTTGGGAGAAGGGCTGTAGGGAAAGGGGTGGGAACGCTCCTCCCGTGTGTGTCCCCTGATGTGAATCACTGTAGGGAGCAGGGGGTGAGGGCAGGCTCTGTGCATGTGCTTGTGCACGTGGGAAAGAGCTGCTCCAAGGGACGAGGGATGACCTCTGCTGTCTGTGAGCTGTCGAGGGGTAAAGAGACAGGAATGGCAGCTCTGCAGGAGCGTGTGTGTGAGCTGCTGCAGGTAACAGGCCAAGAGTGGGGGCTCTGGGAGCATGTAAGGAGCAGGGTGGGAGCACTGGCACTGTTTTTTGCTCCCATGCAGCATGTCCGGCATGACGCCAGGAGAAATCCTTGGGCTCTATGTGATGTCACTGTGATGCCTCTGCTGCCCTTGCTGCCCTATTTCCTTCAACAAGTCCTGGCTTTCACCAGTCTGACTATGAACAGCAGGACCACAAGCTATATGAGAGATGCTCTCACTCAAACCAAGCACACTTCCAAGATTTCTGGATGCTAAATACATCCCCAGCAACCCAGCAGTGCCAGTTCAGAGTGCCCCCAAACATACTGCCCTGCAGGTAGGGGAGGAAAAGGGCATGGTCCTTGAATTACAGTTCACTACTGTCACTTGCAGGGGGGGACTGAGAGCCTAAGGAATCACATATGTCCTGGAGCAGCAATCACTTCCTGAGGTGCACTGGCAGCCATTTGCCCTGTGTAGGACACCTCCAGTCCTGCAAACTCCTGCAGGGCACAGGCACTGGCATTCAAGCACCCTTCAACCTTCTCTTGCCTTCCAGCCAACCATGCCCTGGGCGGCCACCTGAGAGAGGTTCCCTCACTGGCAGTGAGACCCTCAACCCCTCAAAGCTCTTCCTCTGGTCAGGGCATGCCTGGATTTAGCAAGGGGAGTAGCCCCACTCTGGAAGGCCATTATGTTTCCAGATGGATGCTTCCACCTTCCTTCCATCCTCCACCTGCAGGCAGTGGCACAGCTCAGCCTCGCTGGGGAGGGACCCTCCTCCCGGCCGGCTCGCCCACCTTTATTTCAAGCTAGCATCTGACATGCATTTTGACACAACCGTGCCTCCCCTCTCTTTTCCCCACTACCTTGCCTTGTTTAGAGCCTGTTTTTTTCTTCCATTGCCAAAACACAATGACTGTTATAATTAACAGATTATCTCAGTGCGACAGCTGCAGTCCTTTGAAAATTAGGTTGAATAACAGGATCCTGCCGTATGGTAATTTCTTTTCATCTCTCAAATATTTTCTCTGTCTCACTCTCGTTTCTACCTCATTTCTATTTTTCTTTCTTTCTTTTCTCTCTCCCCCCTCCTACATTCCACCAGCTCCCTGACTGCATGAGCAGTATCTTTGGGGTGAGGCAGGCTGAAGGGCTCTCTCTGCCTTCATCAGCTGTTTTCATTCCCCTTCTTGTACTACCACACCTCACAGAGAAGCAGCGCTTGCAGGTAGGTTCATAAACACATCAGGAAAATACGTGCCCACCAGAGGCAACAGTCAGGGCCCTTCTCTGAAGCCCCACTGGTTCAGAAGAGCAGCCCAGGGAATTTCATGGGGAGGGGAGAAACTGGGAGGCAGTAGCCCGAACCACTGCATGCAACTTTCCCACAGGGAGCTGAGTGCAACGGTGCAGCTGAGTGGTTTGCACTGAGTTAGCCAGGGTGCGCTACCCACCCACTACCCGTCCGCCTTCTTGCTGACTCAGTACCTGCCCCTGACTCACCACTTGCTCACTGAATGGGGACTGGCAGTACTTACACGGCATCCTTCTCTCTTGCTCAGGCAATAGCTCTGCCACTTACCACCCCCTTTCCCATTATCCACCTACAACTGTCTCTCTACCGACTCAATCAAGCCAAGACAGCCAGAAAAGCAGCTTGCTGGGAATTCAGGGTTTCAAAACCAAAATAAGAACTGCTCCCAGCTGGACCCAATTTAGAGGCTCTGGAAATCTCCTCCTCCAGGACTAGAGATCCCCTGGCCCTAGCTGTGAACGGGACTGATCCATTCACAGAAGTGGCTGGACTCCTTGGTCTCTGCTTGGGGAGAAGCGCTAGCACACAGCGTTTCAGGCTGTGAGGATGACCAGCCAGACATGTGGGATGGGTCTGTTGGAATGGTGTCCTGGATTTGGCAACTGAAAGGTCTCAAGTTCATTATGTTCTGCACTCAAGAAGTCTGCAACTTTGTTGTTGACTGCACCAGGAGCATTAGTTAATTATTCTCAATGCCTGGCTTGAACTCATGCAAAATGCCTTGGTCCTGCACTGCTTATTTCAGCCATGTCTGTAATCTATACAATATCATCTGTTACACTTAAACACTGCCTTTTCCTTTTGAAAAACGGAGAGGGATTCCTCCACATGATGTGTCCATCACAGCCTAACACACCTCTGCAGAAGCCAGTTCCAGCTGGGTCCTGGACCTCCTCCTGCCTCCTCAGTACAGCCATTTCCTCTCCTCCCATGGAGTTCCACCTCATTTATTTCCTTAATCCCGACTCAGTAGAACAGAAACTCTTTGTCACCATTATTCTGCCAAAAGCCAAGTAGTTTTATAACAAACACTCATCCGTTCCATTGTATTTCAGCAGTCTCCGGTAGTGCTTCTCCTCATCGTCCATGATCTCTCTCTTTTCATCCTTTGCCATCCTCAGCCCCGCATTTTCTCTCTGCTTTCACTCCAGGCCCTGAGATAGCTCATGGCACTTATAGCACATCTCCTCATTCATTCACTGTCACTTACCCAAATGTTACCTTCATTTATTAATTCTTCTTTTTTCTAGTAGCATCCCTCCTCTGAGTGCTTTGTGCAGTCCTACTTACGTATCCAATAATAGTATTTTCCCAATGAGTGAGTCATATACCCCTTTGCTGACATTTAGAATTCTCCTTGTTCTTTGAAACACGTTTATTCATTCCCCATCTCTACAATTATATATGTCTACTCATGGCGTTGCATTTCCTACAGCAGCTGTGCAGCGAACAGATGATCTGTGCAAATAACCCAGCACAATAATTTTTCCTCCTGGTACCTTGACATCCTTCATTTTAATTATGTAGGCCAAAGCTAATTCAAGCTATGATGCAATCAAAAATAGGGGACAGCTCAATTTAAAAAACACCCCACCCTTTCCTTTGTTCTTGCTCAGTCCAGTTTTCCATCTTTTTTCCCAACCTGTTCTCTGCTCTGCCTTTTTTGATGCTGTCAGTAGCAGAGTACATGGAGGCTGCAATTGTTATTGGGCCTCTGATTCTGTAGGTGCTGAAGATATTTTCAGTGAGAAACAAATTTTGCTTCAGATTGTTTCTGGGCTGAAAGGACCAAAATAAGGGAGCATTACTCAGCTAATAGGGGCACGTAAATGTCTTACCCACTAACCCAGGTAATACGTACCTCATGGCCAGGGAATGATGCTATATCCCCCTAAATCTCTCTCCAGGTACCCATAGAAAGCAATTAATCTGGCAGCCCCTCCTTGCTCCTCACCGTGGCCCTGTTCCTTCCCCCACAGTTCTTTGCTTCTCTTCGAGTCCTTAGTCACCCTTGCATATTCCATATTTTATTTATTCCTTACTACTCCTCTTAATCTGCATAGGCCAAACCCTAAGCTCTGGAGTCACCCTGACTCATTTCCTACCCAGGAAAAGCAACGATTTATATCAGTGGGAAAGCCTGTGATGTCAATCTGGACAGAGACTGATTCTGCACGGGGACTCCCGCATGATTATTTCTTGTTCTCACTCATTCAGGTCTCCATTTAGCAACACACTTAAGCATGCACCCAACTGTAAACCCATGCAAGTCCCTTTCAGCTTCTCAATTGCTTTCTTCTGCAACATCTGTGTTGACGGTTCCCACATCTTCCAAACACAACAGATTCTCCCTCTGTGCTTCCTCTTCCTAACCTCTCTGTTACCCACTCACCAACATCCTTCCTTTTGCTTTGAGAAATTCCATTTTTTCCCTTTTTTTTTTTCCTTTGCTTGTTTGGATTTTCTTATTTTCACTGCTGCCCAGGGACTCCAGCTTGTAATTTCACCTCCCTGTTCCTGAGATTGCTATGTTGAATAAAACACTGACTTCCCCCTCTTCTCTCCAGCATTCTGAAATACCGAATTGGGCCACTGAGGAGAAAAGCTATTGGCCAGGACTGCTGTCTCTGATGCTGAAACAGAGCTGGCAGTAATATTTACAGGCGACTTTGAAAGCTCCAAGGATGGCTTGTGGCCAAAAATGATGATATCCACCCCCTCTTTTTTTTAATGATGTCTTCCTATGACTCAGTCTGGTCCATAAGTCAAAATAAGATTTTTTTTTTTTTACCCATCCTCCCTTTAAGCAACGAGAACAAGAGCCTAAGAACAGAACGCCGTAGCATCACGGACAGGACAAGTTACGTCACGAGTAATGCAACTTGGGGTGTCCTTGGTGGCTTTAAAAGAAGGAGAACAAAAGGCATATGTCCTCTTTCCGGAGAAATGAGTTTTGGCAGAGCTAAACTGGCAATTGCCTGAGTTTTCTAAACTTAGTTTTATCTGTAAGCAAAGCAAGAAACACGCGGGAAGCAGAGACACGGTGACCTCAGGGGCTCATGACTTCCCAGGCTCAGCAAGGAGCTGCCGTGCCCTTTATTATCCACCATTGTAGGGAGGCAGAGCCTCGAATAAAGGGGACGGTGTTGGGGGAGCTGTGACAGCTGTTTCAAAGTGGGGCTGTGGCGTCCCAGCGCAGCCTGCCCACACACTCGTACCTCTGCCTCCAGCCACGCAGTCTGCAGCAACAAACAGCCATTCAAATGCTTGATAAACGAGCAGTTCAGCCCCAGACCACTTAATTTGCTCCTTGCCTTCTTTGTCTGACGGTGGCAGGGAAAAAAAATGCATGTTTGGAAATTGGCAGTGTTGCATATAGCATTAGCAGGCTGGAGTTATAGTGACTGCTAGACTGCTGCAGGAAAAAAACAAAACCAAACCAAAGAACTCACACTTCCTCCACCCCCCCAAAAAAAAAAACCAAAAAAAAACAACAAAAAAAACCAACAACCAAAAAAAAAAAAAAACAAAAAAAAAAACCAAAAAAAAAACAACCAAACAAACAAAAAAACCCCAAAAAACCCCAAAAACCCAAAACAACAAAAAAAATTTAAAAACCAAAAAAAAAACCCAGGAAAAATCAAAACCAAAAAAAAAAGCAGAAGAGGGGAGCAGGCTGAAAGCTGTGGAGAAGGGTGGGGTGTGAGCGGGGGAGAGCCAGGCGAGGAAATAAGGAGAGAAACGAGACAGTTCTGTATCCAAGAGTAGATACTATGATGATGGGGACATTAGGAATATGATAGATAGCAGGGAAGGAAGGCAAACAGACAGAGGTATGTACAGAGAAAGAGACAGAGACGAGGGAGGGAGGGAGAAGGAAGAGAGAGAGCCAGAATTAATTTAGGAGGAATATACTGAAAACATAATCTCCTCAACAGAGTTAAAAAAGAGCGAGAGAGAGAATTAAACAAACAGCGACAGGAAACTGAGAAAGAATAACTTTTTTTTTATGAGCTTGTTAACATTTGTGAAGTTAAGTAACCCTAAATTTATGCCATTAATTTGCATGTATTACATTTTTTTTTCTGTGCTGCCAGTTTATAGTCTCTGTGAAACCTTTAAAAAGTGGCTTTTTTTCTCCTTTTCCCTTCGCCTGTGTTAATTAAGGCTTATGATATATGTATATTTTTACACTACTGCTGTGCTCTAGCATTTAATCATGAAATGGCCCTTTTTGCCTTTTCTTTGGGCTGCTCCTGCCTCATCCTTTCCCCTCCACAGAAACCTGAGGAGGTCTTTGGATTCACCCACCTGCACTGATCTGTAAGCATGCCCAGAGCCACACTGGGATCCCATGATCCCAGACTGGGATTCTCCCCGTCAAACAAGGCAGCTCTCACAACAGGGAGAGAGAGGATCTTCAGCTGCTGAAGGGTTAACAGTTCCAATGCACCAGGGCATTCACAGTGCCATACTGAAGCACACTGTATTTACACGTTAGCAATCACTGGGGAGCCCTAAATCGGATTCTCATGGGGAAATCCAGCCAAAGAACAGAGCGAGATTCCTAATGAAGGTAGTCACGGCCAAAGCTGGGGGAGGCACAAGTGACAGATATGCTCTAATCAGCTGCTGGAATGAAAAGGGATGCAGGTCATCCTCCAGGGTTTTAGTAGCACCTAGAATTACCCAAACTAGGATGCACATGGAAAGAGCTGCTGTAGAAAATGCGAGTCCAGTTTCTCCCCTGCTTCTGGGGGACTGCACCACACCAGTTCTCAGGGGCAGTGTCCCTCCTCTCCTCTCAAGGACTCTTCTGTCTGGGCAGACAGATCTCTCTCCTAAGCACATTGCTGACTTTGGAAGTGCCCAAGGCCAACACAAAGCGTAGCTGGTGGAGCCCTCTTGGCAGCTGTCCCAGCGAGCATATTTCTGAGCTCAGCTGGACAGGAGTCCTGGTCCTAAATGTGCTTTGATTGCTTCGCTCCTCTCTAGAGGCTCTGCTTCTCCCAGCTGTAAGCAGAGTTTGCTGAAGCAAGAAGCAGGTTGCTAAGCCTGGTTTGGATGCTGTTTGGTCCTTAGTGGAGCTGATGGGACTCATCTTGTTAAAAGCCAGCTGAGCTGAGACCATGAACAGTGAACATCGATTCAGACCTGATCACCCTCCACAGGAGACACAGCAACTGGAGGAGGGAATAAGGGGGATTGCTGGTCACAGCAGAGGTGGTGTTCCCTCATCCCCCATGGAGGAGGCTTGTGATCTCCTTGGGGTCTGACAGGCATAGGAGAGGTCTCTGGAGGGTCTCTGCTGAACTGGAGTTGGGAAGGAGAGGTAGGGGAAATAGACCAGGCTTTCCACGCTGTCATTTATTTTGCCATCTGGGGGTGTTCAGCACCAGAGAGGATATTCTGATTTACTCCCTGGCTTACCGTTGCTGTGGCAACGGGAGAAATACAGGCCAAACCAGGCTGCATCTGCAATGTGGTGGTAATAGGGAGTTTGGATTCCCATGTGTGTGTGTCTGTTTGTTTGTTTGTTTGGCTGTTTGCAGGAGCCACATGGTAAAAAAGCACCATCGCAATGAAAAGGGAATGAGGTCTGGATTGTACCCAGACAAATACACCCTCCCCTCATGCAGCAGCCAAACAGTCATGCCTGCAGCCCTACTGACAGCACACAGCCCGAGGAACACCAGCACACACATGTGGCCTCTCTTCCCACCACTAATACACCCCTGGAGCTGGGGGTCCCCAGCTGCTCTCCCACTCTCAAAAGCAGCCGGACTTTGTCTTTCATAGGTACAAAGCCCCTGTGCACCAGACACGTTGTGGTTGGGCTCTGAAATGCAGCTGAGAGTCCAGGGCCCAGCTGGTGTCAGCAAGAGAATCTCCTCTGCCGTGGGACCCACACATCCCAGTTAGCTGTGATTCTAAGGGATCACAGTCCCCCCATTGGTTACTGAGCAAATACTCCTCCCTGCAAATACTCCTCCAGCACATTGTAGTGACAAGTTCTTACCTCCCCCCCACACACACTCCCCAAGCTGATCAACAAAACAAACTCAGCCCTTTCTCGACAGTCATATCCCCAGTTGGGAGAGATGGCCTTCATTCCCAACATCAGAGTGAGCCCTCAGGTCACATAAATTGGCCTGCTGCAGAGACCAACCTCCAAGTGTGCAAACCCATGAGTCTGCCAGCACAATTCCCACCCCAGAAAGCAAGCTGTAGAGCACAGTTAAGTACAGCCTCTTTCCTTCCCTCTCCTCCAGCCTGCTGGAACCTGAGTATCCTCAACCTAAACACTGGCCTCTGGAGAAAGGCTCCATGTCCAGTGCATCCAAAATACTGGCCCCAGAGACCTCCTTTAGGTTAAGTGGAAAGAAGGAAATTATTTTTCAACTGCCCCTCACAGCTCCAGAGCTGCAGAGCTGGAAGCACAGAATAGCCTTGTAGCAAGACAAAGTTGCTATTCAGCCATACCATGATCTGTTCTTCATTACCCCACAGTCCACAACAGGCTGAAGCTAGCATGGGTGCAGGAAAGAATGGCCTGGTATCAGGGCAAGGACACGGTTTACTCAGGCACAGAGACTTTGGAGTTCCTGGAAATCAGATTCCTAATCAGCTTTGGGGGTCCTGTGTTGCAACTTTTGCAAAGGAGAGACAAAGTCCATGGCAGAGATAGACTGAATTTCCTCAGAGCCTGTGAGGCAGGATGTCTCTGTGAGCACAGCACACTTGGGGTGAGACACTAGCAAAGACAAGGGGTGTCACTGAAAGGCTGGTGATGCCAGTAACCTGTTGGCTGCTGCTAATAGTGACACTGAGATAAAACAAAGTGCTGGTGGGGGGAAGCAAAGGCACTAAGGTTGAGCTGGAAAAGATGAGGTGATGGAGATGAGAGGCTCTGCAGGTATGAAAAGCTTCGACAGAACATTGTGCAGAGAGGAGATGTCCAGCTCGATCCCAACGAGGACAGCCACAGGGAATGTGTGGTGCTGCTGGTGTGCTGCAGGAATGCAGCGAGTTTGCAGAACGCCTGTCCACCCAGGGTGTGCAGGAGAGGTGAGACAGGACACCTGATTCACCCCCCCCGACTCCTGGCTGCCTTTTCTCCCATTATTCCTGAGACTCCATCTGGCCTCACTATTTTTACGCACATAACACATTTCAAAAAAAAAGAAAGAAAGAAAGAAAGAAACACTTAATTTCTAACCTAATCAGCCCTTCTCTCACTAATTAGCACCCTCTGAGCACATCCACAGGCTGTGAGAGATACTCTGGGGCTGATAATGACCCCCAACCTGCAGTTGCATATGCTGAAGGGTCAGCAGAGCCAAGAGCAAGCCGTGGGGAGGCGGGGAACAGAGCGACCTCTGTCATTCGGTTTTTTTTCCTCTGAAATCTGGGATGATGGAAAACGGGACGTCTCTTTCTTGGCAGGGTCCCTTGTGTGTGCATGTGTGTGTGCGTGTGTTTTTCTGTGAGAGAGAGTCAATGTGTGTGTGCACGCATGTGTGTCGAGGAGGGGGGAAGCTGGAGAGGTTTGGAGGGAGGGGACTGGAACAAAATTCTGGCACTGAGCCCGAACCTGAAACACATGCCAATTTGTGCCTCTTGCTGGTGGTAATGAAGGGCTCCGTTCAGGACACACGGGACACTAATTAAGGGGCTTCAAAGGCGGCTTTCTGCAGAGTGCTGTCTAAAGGGGGGCTGAGGGGAGGAAGGAGCACAAGAGGGGGGTGTTCTCCACTCAATGGAAGACTTCTGGCTCCTAGTGCTGCTGGGGAAGGCACTTTTTCTTCCTCGCTGTCTCCCATAGCAACTCCTACCCGTGAGAGCTAAGAAGGTGCAAGCATCTGGCAGCTCCGGGCAAGCCCTCAGCAGCCAGCAGGCAAGGCAGGCTCCGGTATGCAAAGGTGGAAAAGCAGCATGGCAGAAAGGAAGAAAAGAAGAAAAAGGTGGAACTGGGGAGGCAAATCCGTGTGATTTGTTTACAAAGGTAGCACCTAGAGTAACAGGAGTTGCAGTTAAGTCTCCAGGGATTTGCAGGGACAAAGCTCTGGATTACTGCAGATCAAAACTGCATAGCTGAGCCTTGTCAATTTCATCCCATGGGGTTATTTCTTATGAAAGTGTGGGCGGGGCAGACTCTGTGACTAGGACAATGAGTGGGGTTGGGAACGTGCCTCCATCGTGTCAGTCTGGGCACAAGGGCTTAGCGGGGCACCAGAGACAAACAAAAACTGCACAGGCACCCAAAGAACTCTAGCCCACTTCCAGGAGCTTCACAGACCTTGGCCCTGCAACCTCTAAGCATTGCAGATTCACTCGTAGCTGAGCGTTCCTGTGTCAAAGGAAAGGAGCCAAGCCACGGAATGGGTGATGGGACTCAGCCGTGGTCACCAAAGGAGGTCTCAGCCCAATTCTCCTGCTCCCTACCTGTTACCTTGCCCTCACACCTGCCCACCCTCCCTCCACAGGAGTAAACATGAAACAGCAGCTCTGGTGAAAAACAGGACTGTGCTGAGATTGATTAAACGGGGACAGAGTGTGGGAGGAAAGAGAAGAATAAATTGGCAGGGAGAGCAACAGAGTGTTAGTGAGAGACGGGAAGAAAGGATGAGTGAGAAAGGTGGTGAGGTAGAGCAAAGAGAGAATAGAGGGTTATCTATGGATTATAGTCACTGGGCCATGCACCACACAGAGAGAGAAAGTGAGGGAAAGAAAAGAGAGGTGATATGAGCACATGAAAAGGAGAAGTGAGAAGAGACTCACAAAGAGCAAGAGAAGCAGACAGCTTGAGAGATGAGCAGTGCTTCGCTGATCCTGCACGGCAGCATGTTGCCTGCCATCACTCACCACCCCACAAGCTGCCAGAATGCCCCACAGCTTCCCTTGGTTTCAGACAGAGCTGTCTGCTCTCTATGCCAGGCAGTCTCAGCATCACACATGGGTCACCTGGACACAGCTCTTCGGGAGTCAGCACCAGTCCTGCCACGGTGAACCACGAGTACACATTATTTAACCATGGTGAAGCAGAAGGCTTTCGGTACTGCTCTAATGCTTCTCCACAGTTGTCCAAACCTGTAGTTTTTCTAACCTTTCTGCCCTCTCCTGTTCACTGTCCTCCTATGCAGCAGCCCACATTTAACTGCTTATTCCGGATGACCTGCTCCATGTCTCCCACATTCAGTGTCACCTGGACAAAAGCATGGCCACCAGCAGCCCAGAGGAGTTCAGCAGGGCTGTGCCTGCCACTGGAGACAAGGAGGGAGGAGGCTCACCCTGGAAGAAGCACCTGGGGTGAAACTGGCTGAGGTGTGACTGAGGCCAGTGACTGCCCAGAGCGAGAAGAACAGTGCACAGCAGTTCTTAACAGCAGCTCCTGTGCAACAGTCTTCACATGCATATCCAGCAATTCCCTGGTTTGTCTTACTACTGTCCAGTGGTGAATCTTGCTGCCCAGCCCAAGCGGTTTCTGAGAAGAGATGATCAGGTTCCTAGGCAGGCAGAATCAAAAGGGATGGATGCAGAAACACATTATGGTGCTAGAATCAGCCCTACAGCAGTTCTTGCAACTGCCTGGGCAGAGGAACATCTAGGGTCTGCTAGGATCTGCAGAGAAAAGAGATCAACCTTGAGAAGGTACAGACACAGTCTCAGATGCAGCTGTAAGACACAGCCTTGGAAGAGCTTAGCTCCATCACTGACCCTTGCCTCATCCAAGCACAACAACCATGGCACAGGGCACTCCTGTGTGCTGCCTCCTCCCATCCCACAGACCACCAAACACCTCCCATCAGCTGCTAACAACTGTTGAACCTTTACAAAGAAAGCCACAAAAGATCTAAATCAAGCAGGAGAACAGAGCTGTGATCACCAGCCTCTTCTGACCATAGGGGAAAAAACAGCTGAGACATTCAGGTTCTCAGAAAGACACCAGCCTTAGTTTCCATGGAGAGAGGAAACAGGAACACTCTCCAGCTTCCCCCTTCATCTCCCAGTTCTTCCTTCTCCCCCCACACCTCACCTTTCTGCCCCGTGCAATCCAAATTGGACACCATGCAAAGCTAGATAAACAGGCAACTAGTGATTCACTCTTATTAAGTTTGAACTTATTATTAAAAAAAAAAAAAAAAGAAAAGAAATGAAAAACATGAAAAGAGGGAGAGAAAATCAAAGCTGGGATTACAGGCTTAGCAAGCATGAGTGCATATTCAGCCTACACTGTTCTCTTTGTGACTCTGTCACACCGGTAGACTGCTAAGAGAGTTATACCATTACTAACATGACAGCATTGTCCTATACAGCCTGGATTAGAAATCCCAGTGGCTGTGTGGAGGGGAAAAGTCCCTTGGCAGTGGCAGGCACTTGGCCTCATAATGCCTTCCACTCGCAGCATGCTGGCCAGGCAGGGAGAAGTATTCAATTATCAGACAGGCTCTGCCTTTTCCTAGGCCAGCTTTCTTTCATTGTCTGACTGCTTTCTCCCTGGCCAGTGATGCCTGAGAAGTCTGTCACGCAAGAGAAACTCAAGATGGTCCAGGCAATTCCTGAATCAGGCAGACTTCTCACAGCTGAACCCCTCCTCCTCCTCACAAGTACACAGTCTTCTCCAAGTATGGATAGGATGTTCAGTCTTGAAGGTGGTGAATATCTCATTCACCAACACAGGACCTCCAACAACTGCCTGGCAAACTGGATCTCCTTGTCCTCTGCTGGGCAGGAACATCAGTCAGTCGTGATTCCTTCACATTTCTCTGGCCTAAAAATCATCCTACTGAGCCAAGACTGATTGCCCTCATTACTTCCACTTCTTAAGCAGGACCACACCAGTTTTTAAACACATCAAAGACATGTATGTTGCTCTGATGCATTTTTCAAACACTTCCTTTTCCAGCTAATCCCCATATAAACATCACCCAAAACACCACAGCAATCAGATAATCACCCATACCCTCATCCACTATTTGTAGCCTTTGTGATCTCCTTGGGGACTGTGTTTCCTCACTGGGACAGTCGTGTTAGAGTGTGTCTGTGAACTGGCACAGATTGACAAGAAAAAGGTGGCTGGCAACAATAAATGCATCACCCTAGCCAGGATGCAGAACGAGGAAAGGTCACTGTGTAATGTGGTCTCTCAGTGCTCTGGCAGCAGCCAGAATTCCTGCTTATGTGGCCACCAATGCAGGGGCCCAGCTTTGGTACCAGTGAGGGAAGATGGACTGGATGCTGCATGAATTGGCTGTGTCAGTCCCTGGGTCTTCAGAGAGGGAAAGAGGAGCTGAACTTGGAGTGAGAAAGGCAGCGAGCTGAGAGGAGGAAAGAATTGGGTATGCAGTGCCTGGAGGGTGAGGGTCAGGACCAAGAGTAGCAGAAGGAGCAGCCTAGGACAGCTGCTCGCCCAGATGGTCCCCAGTCTGCAGCCTTCAGATCTTGCCTTAGCTCCAGCCCCGTGGCTGGTGCTTGTGGCCTCATCTCCCCATATTTCTGTTCTGCAGCCAGTAAAGCCACTGGTGGGGCAGGCCTCGTACCACTGCAGGAATTGGGGCATGGACCATTCCTCATTCACAGAACCCCAGTGCTATTTTCTCTGTCCTGACCCAAAGAGACTTGGGAAAAAAACAGTTTTTCTTTCCAGAGCTGCTCCGGGGCTAGGATACAATATTTTATGGCCCAGTTCTTAGCCTATTTGCATTTTGTATTTTTACTTCAACTGCTGTTTGTTTCCAGGCATTTGGGATGCCTAATGATTTTCAAAGCACTGTTTATTTTAATCCCTCTAATTTATTAATAAATTAGTTGGCCTCGAAGTGCTCGGGAAAGAAGGGTAAGGAAGTTGTAACCAGTGCTTTGAATAAAGCATCAAACTGTCATATGATCACATCAAAGCAACAGCAAGCAGCTCACTTTGTTGGCTATAGCATGATACAGCCTCATGGGTCCTCCAGCTTGGTGTCAAGTTTCTTCATACATGTCACCCTGCAACACTACCAGGCTCACCAACTCCAAGGATGAAGTAAAAAATAGCAGTGCCCAGAGGCAGCTCCCTCTGCAAAGTCTGCCCCTTCTCACCCTCCGCGTGCTGTGAGAATGTAACATGCCACCGTGGTGCAGATAATATAAACCATGCTGACATCCACGTGGATTTGCAGGCAAGGTTGTAATCTTCCCATGAATCACAGGTGCACTCAGCCTCCACTACACTCTCTTCAGCCCAGTGCTCTGTGGCGAGGCTACGTTTTCACACACAGGACAGCCCCTGAACAAACAGTGAGCATAAACACTGCTAATCATGCAAATGAAGGACTTGGGAATCTCAGTCCCAACAGGAACATGCCAGGTGTTCTCATCACCAGAAAGCAACTGACAGATCCTGAAAATCCTAGGGGCTGCCCTCAAATAACTTCTCCCATCTCCAGGAAAGCTGTGAGTGTGCCCCATCATCTGTTTATGAGCCTGCCCCCATCTAGGGCCTTAAGACCACAGACAGTCTTTTGCAGCTGCCAGCTTCCTCACATCCTTACTGCTGCAAAGCCCATTTGCTCTCAGCGATCCCACTGAGAGGAAGATCCCCTTTCTCCAATCTCATGCTGACCTGTCAACAATGAACACGTTAGTCCTGGACTAGCATTTGCCAGGGACACACGACTCGCAGGAAACAGCAGCCTCTCTCTTCTGTAGTGGCAGGGCTTGCTGCAAGTGTACATCTTGTGCTAAAGGGCTGAGGTGATTCCACAAACAGCTCTGTGAAAGCAGCCTGAAGTTGCTGCTGGTTGTCACGATGAGTTAGTTGTGCTAGATGTCCTCCAGAAGCACCGTTCTGCCTGGGAATAGACAATGACTACTGTTTAGAGGGGGTGAACACATCCTGCCTGAATGAGCTTATTACAACAGCCAGCACGGCTGTTTGGCACGGGGGGGACACCTGCACCCGTGTTCTCTTTGTAGTTGTGGATAAATTGACAGAAGCAGAGATGCCTCAGGAAAGGCGATGGTGGGACAGAAGCTCTTTCACCCAGGATGCAGAAAGGACAAAAACATTTTTGCAGCGCCAATTGCAAAGCGGATTCTGGAGTGGCTCTCCTTGATGACATCCATGGGTCATGTCAGTGCCCATGCAGCCTGAGCAGGAGTGAGCCCAGCCTGGCTCTGCACCCATCCAGAGGCAGGTGCCTGCATGCCCAGCAGCTCAGATGCAACACATTTGCAGGACAAATGGATCATTAGGAGCGCCAGGTCAGGCACCCTCCCAGGATCAGCGGTCATAGCAACAGATTTCTCCTCTCCCCACCACAGATGAGGCCCACAGCTCCAGGGGCAGCTCCAGTTCCTGCACAAACATCACTGCTGAGTGCTCCCTGTGCATTGCCATAGCCACAGTCACCATATTAATATTTTTGCTTCTTTTCTTTACTTAAAACCCCCCTTCTCTCCAAGCTGCATCTCCCAGCTGATGAATGGGAGCCCAGGGGCAAGGGCTGACTACCACAATGCTTGCTGGCTCCCCACCACTTTGAGGGGTGCCAACCTGCCAGCAGAGCATCCCCCCTCCCTGCCTTTCTTCCCTGACTTCCTGCACTCCCACCCCCTCTTGCCAGCACAAGAAGGGCCACCTGGGGAGGCTCTGAGACTGCTCACTCTCTTTCCTAGCTGTTTCCTCTCTCCCATCTCCTCCTCCCTGTGTGTGGACACCGTGGGGGCACCTACCCACTCTCTGGGAGGGGCACCAGAGACATCGTGTCTGCCCTGCCCCTGGTACTCACCATCTGACACCTTGTTTTGAGGGCACTGTCAACCACTCCAGCAGCCTTTCCCTCCCACCCAGCGCCCCAGAGTCAACAGGCAGTGATCCATGCTGTGCAGGAAGAAAAGGGATGGCATGAATCCCAGCAGCCTGCTCTGTGTTGTGGACAGGGCATTATCTTCACCCTACAAAGAAAGTGTAACTCTGCTCTTGGCTTGATTGTGGGCACTCAGTTGATAAAGTCAGGTTATTACCTGCATGCCCTGGCAAGGCACCAGCTCTCCTGCCTGTCCATCTTCCCTGGGGCAGGGAGCTCCCTGCTTTAACAAAGCCTGATCACCCAGCGAGTTCTCGTGTGTGGCAGAGGTAATAGAGATCTTCAAAACAGGATTTGAATTGAGTCCTCAGCTTGATGATGTACCACTTAAAAAGAAGGCCAGGGTGGATGAACCCTGATCTTTGCTCTCAAAAATGTGCACCAACAAGTGATGAGGACTTTGGAGAGAAATAACAAGGGGAACAGCCTCTCTTGGAGCCTTCCCGAGAGGAGCATAACCAGCTCATGTACTTAAGGCCGTAACCTTTCTCATTCTCCCCATAGGTCTCTTGGTGTCTTTTCTTCTGTTGCCTCTCTGATCCCTGAGCAAAGAGCACAGCCTCAGCAACCCAGCCTCCGCAGGGAAGTCCAAGAAAGGCCAAACCCTCCAGGATCATGCCTTACTTATCTAAGGGCACAGGCAAGGACCATCTGCCTCCAGGATGCTTTCTCCAGCAGTGGCAAACACTGAGGCCTGGGAAAAAGGAGTAGAAGTTGGCCAATGTAGAGATGCCTCCCTAGGCCTCCCAGACAAGTTGAAAATGGTGGATTTTGTGAGTTGGCCAAAAATTACTATGAAATTATTAAACCTCACAAAACTATTCCACAAGGATCCTGCCCAGTGTTCACTTTAACTGTGCTTCATTGTTACACTTCATAGCTGCACACCAGGTGCTTTGCTGCCGGGAAGAAAGTGGGCTGTAAAAGGCCTATCCATGAAGGAAGAGGCTGCTTTGCACAGTGTGGTGTGTCTGTAGGCAGGGAGGAAGGCAGGTATTTCTTCTCCATGCTCCTCAGCAGGAGTGAACAGTAATGAACATGCTGGGAAAAGCCAGCAGCACTTGAGTAAAGGCATGTGGGTCTTTGTGTAAGAGATGCCAGCCAAAACGAAGAGACCATTCCCACGTTAAATCGTGTTCAGCGTGTCCGTAAAAGCGGTGAGTGCAAACATCTACTGTGAATGTTCACGTGTGATGTGCCCTCAGCGGGCCCTGGGACGTGTCCCCAGCCCGTGAGCGTGCGAGCCGGCCCCAAGGGGTGTGCGTGTGCCTTGTCTGGCTGCCAGGGCGCCTGCCCACGGGGGAACTTTCCATCTAAACCAGCTGACAGCTGCTCTCCTGAGTTTCCTGGACACCAATAATGTTTTCCCTTTTCTAATCTCCCTGATGTAAATCCATTCACAACGAGTGCCTAGAGACTTTTAATTCCATCGGCATTAAACTCACTAAAACCTCTATTACCAAAAGCTTTTAGGATTTTCCCCAGAATCTACAAGTCAGGTTCATAACATGACAGAACTCCACCTCTCTAGGGTGTCTGAGAAATTAATTCATGCTTTCTAAATGCCAGGATCACTGACCAGACATTCTAAGTATCCCCCTTGCCATTAGCAAGCTCGAGTTGCTGGTACAACACGGCCTTGCCAGGGGCTGAGCTGTCTTCTGAAACACCTCTAACAGTCTGAGAAGGGCCCCCTCCCTGTACCAGGCAAGAGCAGATCACCTGCCCCAGCAAAGCAGTGCCAGAGGTTCACAGATGCTGTGTTAAAGGGAAATGGTTTATCGCAGTGCTTCCTTGCTGCATTCACAGAGCAAAGGTCTGGCAAATGCATCACACCACCGGTGCTCCCCAGTACCATAAGAAGTGAGAAGACAGTGTGGTCTCACCTCAGTGCTGCACACAGGCAGGCACTGTAAAAGCACAGGGATTATCCAGCTACACCTCGGGAGAGAAGGTGGCTGGGTGCCGAGACAAATTGAAAGTGGTTGTGGTGGAGGGGTCAGACAGCTGTGAGTCAGTGAGTGAGGTTTCTAAATGCTGTAATACTCCAGAGATGGTGCATTTATCCTTTGGCCCTGGAGGTTCATTGGCTGCTGTAATAGAGCAGAGAGATGCAATCATCTTTTGATCCCAGAGGTCTTTTTAGGTGCTGTAATAGAGTAGTGATGATCAAGCCATCTCCCAAGCCTTGGGGTTGCTGGCACGCAGCGTGGGTGACGTCAGCGTCTCTCAGCCCCCACAGTCCCCAGCTCCTGGATTCCAGGAGAGGTGTCAAAGATGTTGCTTCCACCCCAGAGGTTTGCAGGGGCTGTGGTGATGTCAGCTTTGACACACTGCCGAAGTTCCCTCTGGCCTCACAGGAACTTTGAACCACGTGGAAAGGTGTGACACTGACCGCAGGTCTCTTGGCACTGGGACACCAGCCTGGCTGCTCCCACTCTATCCACATCAGCTGCAGTGGGTGTAGCTCCGAGCTACCCACCAAAACAAATCACAGCTCTAAGAATACAAGAGAGCTCAGAGATCCAGCAAAGAGCAGCATGCAAATAGGATCCCTGGTGCTTCTTTATCTGGCTTAAAAACATTTCCCCATGCAAGTAGTCACTCTGCTCACACCTCATGGGCTGTCCAGGAAGGAGACATACCTACAAGGAGTCTGGGATTTGTGTGTAGCTACACACAGTTGTAGCTACACACAAATAGCTAGAAGTCAAACAGGCTCAGTTAGCCAGGCTGTTGAAGATTTCAGCATCCTATATCATGGACTCAGAAAAAAAACCCTCAAGAATTGGGACCGTGCTCCTGGGTAGGGAATGCTGTTGGATGGGGAGGATATGTTTGTAGACCCAGATCCTTACACTGAAGAGAGGAGGAAGTAATCAGATAAGGTTTCAGGGTTTCCATAGGCTCAGGGATTTGTCTCCTCCCTTCAGTCCCAGCAGGTTTTTAATTTTGGGCTCCAGCTTGGCCTGGAAGTTGGAAGGTTTGCTGGATACCCTGTTATCCTGGCACTGATTCCCACATCCATAGCTCAGGCGGAAGATGGAAGCATGGGCAATCTCCCAGGCAGGTCTGGGAACTCTGCAGGTTAGGTTTCTGATCTGAGGCACTATCAAGAGTTCAGGTGGGTTTGCACCTTTTCTGTGGCAGGGCTGGGATTTAGTTTTCCCCAGAACTGAGTTCAAACTCAGAGGCTGAAAATCCTCCTTCTTACTATGGACTTCAACATGATCAGACATGAACAGAATTTCACTGCTCATGTCCCAGCAGGGAAGATCTACACTAGGGAACAACCACCCCAGGTCAGAGAGAAATCCACACTGGCTCTCAGGAAAAACATCACTGGAATTTTGGGGAGAAAAGGTGGAAAAACATCAAAGCAGACAAATGAGGGACAATGTGCTCCTATCTCAATTTTCTTATTTGCTGCTATGAGTTGCAGGTTAATATAGGCTCTGAAGACTGAACCTGCAGGTTCGGGCTCCAAAACTGGGCTCATCCTTAGTTAAAGCTCATTGGGGTACTCTCATTCTCCACAAAACACACAAGCCCACTGTGAACCTTTCTAAATTCTTGGACCTGACAAATTCTCATGTCTTAGACCGCCACAGTTCAATGCTGTGAACCTGAATCCCATACATTTTAATTTCACTGTGCATTCCCTCACTCTTAGGTGATGAAGAAAGGAAGGGCAGATACCCTCATATGTCTCAGGATTTTATTTCCTCCCACCATCCACTCCAGTCTGCTGTCTGACACCAACAACCCCTGTCTCCTCCAAGTCTTCACTCGGGGGTGTTCACAGGCTTTCTGTCTCACCTCAGAGGCCCTTCAGTTCTCCAGCATCTCTTCAGAAACAGGCTGACCTGGGTTTGGCACGCAATTCCAAATGAAGCAGCACTGCAGGTGTACCAAGAGCTCTTCCAGAGCCCTCTCCACCCACTGCCTCTGCATCCAAACAGCTGATTTGCCTGCTCAAGGGCATCACAGCATGGGGCAGAGCTCTGCAAAGACATTCACCCTCACTTTCATTTGGCTGATACCCTTGATTCAGGACCTTTTGGGTATCTAAAGAGTTTTGAGTCTGCCCTGCAACACACATTACTTTGAACATACCAACATTCAGTTTCATTCACCAGAGCACAGTGCATTCATTTAACTTCATTCTCTTTCCCAGGCATTTCCCACAGCCCTTTCTGGCCACAGCCCACATAATAACTTTGTCTCATCTGCTGATTTGCATACGGCATCTCTCTCCTCCCACCTTTCCAATTCATTAAACAATAAGGTAAATCACAAGGGATTTAGAAGAGAACCTGGAGGCCACATTAACCTTTTGCCGTGGTGAAACTTGACTGTTTAATCCCCTCATTCTTCCAGTCTCCTACTCAGTTTTTGATCTATGTCAATATTTTGTCTCTCACTGACTACTTTGCTTCTTTAGCAGCTCAAGTGCGGGATCTTTCAAAAGCCTTTTGGAAGTCTAAATACGTTATATCAGTTGGTTCTCCTTTATCCTCTGCATTATTGACACACTCAGAAAGTTGTAGGAGATCAGCACAATGCAGTTTTCCCCTGCTGAACCCATGCTGGATAGGCCCTATCAGGCCACAATCTTCCAGATGTCTTCAAGCACTGCTTTTTAATTATCATTCCCACCAGTTTACCAGATACAGATGCAAAGCCTACTGATCTTTAATTCCCCGGATCATCACTGAAGCCTTTTTTTAAATATAGGTACAACATTTGGTCTTCTGCAATTCCCCGAATCAGTAGCTTTTTTTTTTCACAAGAGATTGCATATTTTTGTTAGCAGCTCAATCACTTAAGCTCCTTCCAAACTCTCGGATTTAACCATCTGGACTTGATAACTTATTGTTCAGGGAAAGGGGGGCGGAGGTTTTGTGGTTGTTGGGGTTTTTTTCACTGTGTTTTTGGTTTTTTTATGAGTTACTTAGTCCCAGCACCCATTATTCTACCAGCATATTTTCCAACAGATCCTCATCTGAGCAGATATAGGAAAAGAATCTCACAAATACTGTTGGTAGGGACAGCTGATACAAGAGAAATCATAAGAGAATTCAGCTCCCCAGCAACATCCTAAAAATGGAGATACTGAGTCACTTTAAGCACAGGAGGTGACTGGAATTGATCAATGCGAGTTTTCTTGGATAACTTCCACCCCGTTCTGACCAACCAGGCTAGTTTTGCTCATTTGTTTGGGTCTCTTGCTGAACAGTGATTTCCATCCTGACCCCAGAAGATTCAGGGCAGGAACAGTGCTAGCTTGATTATATACAGCCTAAGGTGTGATGAAAAGAAAGTGACCTCAGTGCTGGGGGATGCATGAACCTGGGAGGAGATGAAACCCAGCGAGGATGAAAGGAAGTAAATCAGAAGGTGAGCAGAACAATGCTGGGCTGTTAGCTCCAGTGATTGCCTTTCAACTGCATCAGCCACAAAACATGAAATGTAATGGGCAATGCTGGAGAACTCAAATAAGTAGCCCCATTATATGAGTGTTTCTCCCTTTGTGCTGGACGGGTTCTCGATATATTTCACCATGCTGGCTGGCTTTAAAAGGCATGGGCAGTTAAGATTGGGGCACAGCCCGGTGGTCCTGATGTGCCACTCACTTTAAGCCACACCTTCCACTGGTCCTACAACAGGGAGTCAGGGAGGAAGCTTGAGGTGGCAAAGAAGCACCCACAGGTTTATGTCACAATGAACACACGACCAGCTGTGGATACACGTTCACCTGTCAACACGCCTGCAAGCCAGCACTGGCATTCCAGCTTCTGGAAACCATCACACCCCCATCAAAAGTGACACTGAGAACATCTGTATGAAATCTACCTACCCTGTGACAGAGCTGGCATGCCTACCTTACCCGATGGACACGTACTCAAGTATATTTCATAAAAGAGGAAGAGAAATTTCCATAAATCCCTCTTGTCTAATGGCTGCTGTTCAGTTCTTACGGGACAGGTCGATGGGGCAATTGTAGAAAAAATTCTGCCTCGTGTAGCTTGTTGAATTCATTCCCTGCAGACACTGCCTATGTGAGGTAATGTGGCCATAAGTTTTTCTGGGGAGCCATCTAAAGGCAAGTCCGTGGCTCCCTCTGAGACCTCACCAACATCCCTCCAGTACAGAGCAAGGCAATTCTCAGCAGTGCTGGGCAGCACATTCACCTCCTCTGCCTCTGTGGGGCGAGGGCCAGGAGGACAGAGGACACGAGGAGGGGTTTCCCATCCATGTTCCCTCCTCCATATCAGGAGCAGACAAACATGCACAGGAGAAGGCATCTCAGAGCAGGGCAGTCTCAGGCTGGCTATTCCCTTAATTAAGGAGGTGGATAGAAGATGAACAGTTTACTGTACAGAGTTGGTCCTCCTGCCACAGAGCTTTTGAGACCACATCCCATGGTCAGGTCAGACTCTAGCCTGTAATATCAATATAAGATACTTCCATAACATATTGTCCCTGCAGGGACAGGCTGCTCTCTTTCTGCCTCCCTCTCCACCCCTTTCTTCCTTTGCTGGCTTCTGTCCTTTTTCTCTCAGGTCCTCCCTCTTTCTCATCTCAGTGTCTGCATCAGCTCCATACTCCTGTGTGTCTCACAATCCCCCTTCCCTCTGCAGCACCTCCCTCCACTCCCTGCAGGTCTCCACCTCCACGAAGGAAGAGAGGGCTCGCACTGGGATGAGACAGAGGAGGAACTTGGGGAAGAAAGAGGTCTTCTTCATGCCCTGACTTAGCCCAGCATGTCCCCCACACACCAGACACAGCCCTGCTGAAGGTGCCTGTTTGGGCTGGGATGGAGCAACATGGACACTCACACAGATGCTGTTCTGCTGCACAGGGCATAAACCAGGCGGGGAGGCAGCATGAATCCCATCCAGCTGCTCTTCTAGCAAGGCTTTTAACTTGTCTCCCTCTCCTCACAAGCACTGGTCTGTCGTGTGTGTGTGTGTGTCTCAGGGCTGTCCTCGGCCGCTCGGCGGTGGCTGTGCGGAGGGTGCAAGGGGGAGGTGAAATGACGGGGGCTGGGGATGGCCAGCTGCCGGTCATGGCCTGTACCAGGGTCCCCTTAGTCCCCTGACACACACGGGCACGTGGCACGGCTGCTCGGGGAGGCCTAGCCAAGAAGCCTGTCCTTCTCCACTGAATCTCTACTCTGTTTCCCCAGTGACAAGCCACAAACTCCCTTTCTCTTCCCAAACAAACAGAGGCTTGAGTGAATCGCTGCCTCGGCCCTGGCACGCAGCCCCCTGGTCATTACGGATTCTCCTCCGGCATCCAGCCCCCTGCGTATGACAGCACTCAGCCATGTCAGCAGAGTCCACAGGCTGAACCTCCCTTTCCCCACAGCATCTCTCTGTGCAGCCTGAAGTGTTGTTCCTTCACATCCCTACTCCCCAACCCCCTCTGCTCCCACGGGGTTTGTGGCTACTGCCTGTTCCACTTAAAGGTGGGGGAAACTGAGGCACAGCATGGTGACCGGTGAGAGAGTTTGCTAGGATTACGATCCTTGGCAACAAGGTTTGGTAGACAGTGTCACCTCTTGACTTCAACCTCTAAAAGCTCATTTTGATGGGATTTAAAGTAAAACTGACTTCAGACTGCTAAACCTGGTCAACAAATTCTCCTCCTAATCACCAGAGACTTGCACACATCCGCACAAAAGCACGAGGCAAGACACCCCTCACCACCTTCCTGCCCTTTGGCCCTTCAGCACAAACAAAACTACCTGCTTCAGCAAGACAAGCACCTGAGTGACAGACCTGGAAAAAGTCCCTGCAGCATAACAGTGAGGGTTTGCACTCATACTCTGTCCCAAATGAGCACCTGCCTCCAATGGGGCTGGCTCGGCCTCCGTCCATGGTGCAACCCCGTTTTCTGACAACATGGTCCTATGAGGAATGATAATGCCTCTCCTGGACCTTGTGCACTGACCTGTGCAGTGGTCAGGGCTGGAGAACAACATCCTCCTGCTGAGACAGTGCTTCCCTCCCCTTCCTCTCCGGCGTGATGCCTGCCCTCCTCCCAGCCAATGCCATCTTCTCCGGCATCTGCCTGGTGTGGGACATGGCTTGCTCCCAGACTGTAATTTAACCCTCTTTCAGACTGTCTTGCCCGACAGGAGGGACTGAACCAGGCTGGCTGCAGTGTGTAATTACATCTGTCAGATTAGCCGGAGCACGCACGATCCGGAGCACGTGCCAGATGTGGCACAGAAACAACACTCGAGCCAGCCCCAAGATGGGGTTGTGCAGACAGATAATACCCAACACAACATAAATCCTGCCAGTACAGAGTTAAGCCAACATTGTTTTCTAAACAAATCTCAAACAGCAGAGTGAATTCATACTGGATCAGCATTTTCTACCATGTAGCTGCAGCAGTTTTGACCCAGTACCAAGCTCCCTAGAGCTGGATTTATTGTCTTGTCCACTCTGAGTCAGTGCCAAAGCCATGTCCTGAGAGGACTGAGGAATTTAACCAATGCCAAATGACTTTGGAGGCTCCGCATGGGAAGAGCTTGCTTTCTGCAAACTCTCCAACAATGACACCGAGTGCGACTGCATGGGCACGCTCCCTGCCAGGCTCTGGCCAGGAGGAAGAGTGACACATCAACGACACCACAGTCACTCGTCACCCGCAACGCACGCGCGGGGAGTGTGAACCTCAGGGGGAAAGATCACTTCACAGGATCATCAGCTGGCAGCAGCATCCAGAAACAACCCCACCGGGCAGCATCAGCCCTTCCCAAAGCTGGCCAGAGCTGCTCTTGCCCGGCGTGGTGGTCACAGAGGAGGAGAAGTGAGGAACGGGTGCTGAAAGAAGGAAAAGCAGGGCGCGGGGTACCCCAAAGAAGGAAGAAAAACAGCAAGAGGCACCAAAGAGAAGTTGAAGGCAGCAATTCATGTAGAAGGGTAGGTATTGGAGTAGTGGGTCGGGGGCATTGAGGCGCTGCAGATGGGGAAAGCTGGTGGCAGGGTTCTGCAGTGGCAGCAGAGAGATGCACTGGAAGATGCAGTGGAAGATGTGCCCTCCTTGTCAGCATCACCAGGTGGGACCTGGGCAGGAGGGGAGCAACCCATCACCTCCTTCAGGGGACACCACACCAGCACCATTGTTGGGACTGCACAGTAGCACAGACCCTGCCAGCCCCTTCCCCTCAGAGAAACACAACAGCCCCCAAAATCTGACTCGGAAAACCCTGGTCTTTGCCAGAGTCTGTGCAGAGCCTGAAACCACAGCCTGGCAGGTTGCAAACTCCCAAACCTCCCCTTTAAAATCCACTCCTCTAAGGTTACCCACTGCTTTGCCAGCAGCTCATTGCTTTAGGGTCTATTTTGGGGAAAGGCATCTCCAGGCACGTTCGTGCTCCTCGAGGACTGGCAGCACGTCTGGGCCTGCCCAGGCACTGGGAGAAACAGCTGCTCCCACTCCCCTCCCATCCCCACACCACAGCAGCTCCAGCAGCACGGAGACGTGGCATGGAAATAGTGTAGCTGATCTTCCAGCCTTCCCTGCAGAGGAGCTGAGGAAAGGGGCACTGAGGGCAGCCCCGGGCGGCAGGAGGCCCTTTCAGGTGCTCCCAAGAGCTTTGCGCCCCAAAATGGGTCAGGCTCGGCACAGGGCCCCTTCACTGCCTGTGCAGGGCACACGGCGTTCCCAGCTTATGAAACACACTGTCTCCAGTAGGAAAACATCCCTTCCAGCTGAGAAGGAGCACCAGGGGACAGCAGATAAGCAGTGACAGAGAGCATGCCCATCACCCCAAAAGCTGTGGCAGGCTGGGCTGTGTATTCAGAGGAGGTACCTGACTAGGAAATGGAGGCCAGCATCTTCTGTGGGGAATTGGAATCCCCAAAATATCCATGAGATGAGGAGGGAGGAGGAATCCTCCCCTCTATGCCCCACTCCCGGTAGCATGATGCCCACTCCTGCTCTGCTGCAAGCTGCATCCCTGAGGTGACCCAGGCCAGGGCTGCGGAGCCCAGCGTTGCTGCTGGCCAGGCTGCAGCAGAGTCAGCCTGGCTGCCCCATCTCCAGAGAAACAGGGGAGGTGGAGGGAAATGACGAATGGAGAAGAGCAGACAGGTGTGTGCCCAGGGAGGGATGGGAAAGGGGCAGAATGCACTCGGGACTGCGTGCAGGGGGCCCGCAGCGCTTCCCCCAGCTGCTCTGCAAGCAACCCCTCCCTGCACACGCATGCAGAGCCGCAAGGGAAGGGGCTCAGAGGGGAGGGAGCAGCTCTCCGTTGTGGGGAGGGCGCTGATGAAAGCCTAGATTTCGTTCACAGCATAGCAGAAACCCCTGGCCTTCTCCTCCCTCACACCTCTGGGGAACGAGCAACGAGAGCGAGGGAGGGAGGGCGGGATGAAGAGAGGCACAGACAGAGGTGCCGAGGTTGGCTTACCTCACAGTGCCTGCGCTGGGGGTGCCCGGGTGCGCGGGAGGTAAATCCAGGGCTCTGCTCTCCTTGGCGAGTGCTGGGAAAGGTCTCTGTTCAGTCACATGAAGGAGTGGCCTGTGAGTAGGTGCTCCAGCTCACCGCTCGATCGAAGCTGCCATGGATTCATTGCGAACGACTTCGCCTTCTGTGAGGAGAGGAGGAAAGGGGAGGGAAAAAAAAAAAGGAAAAAAACCACCAGCTTAAGACTTGGAGGGTAGATTCACTTCTTTCTTAGGTTTCCAATGGCAACTGAATATGCCACAGATGAAGATCCAGGGTGTGTGTGTGTGTGAATGTGTGTGTGTGTGGGAGGGACGGAGAGATGCACAGCTGCTGAGTCCACAGGCAGTGCAGGGTGTGAGCTAGTCAAGGCGTATCGGTG
The DNA here is from genome assembly GCA_013398115.1 of Falcunculus frontatus. Taxonomy (NCBI): domain Eukaryota; kingdom Metazoa; phylum Chordata; class Aves; order Passeriformes; genus Falcunculus; species Falcunculus frontatus. Next base: position 495,295 of record VZRV01007880.1, on the reverse strand, counting down.
ATTATGGGAACAGACAACTGGACACGGGCAGCAGAGCAGACAGACAGCCAGATGGAAAGAGGCTGAAAGGATGGAAAGAGGTTGGCCTGTGTGCTAAGAGCCTGGCTGTCCCAGTGCACACAAAAGGAGAGAGCACCTGACCCAGCACGGGGCGAGGTGCTGACGGAGCTGCACCGGGGGAAGGTGAAGTGTGCCTACACACACGGCCGCACGCACACACACACACACACACACACGCCACCTCCCTGCCTGCACGGCCACCGAGGCACACCCCCTGCAAGGACACTCTGCACGCTCGGGACACAAACACACACACCCATTTACTCACTGGTCTCTCCACACCACCATGCACCACCTCGCATACCACCCCTAAGAACGCAGAGCTTCTCTAAAGGATGAGGTGCTTCTCTTCTTCACATCCACCCTGCACCTACCTACAAGGTTGCACATCTGTATTAAGATGCATGTGTGATAATTCGGACAACCATCACAGAGCACTACTCAGCTCCACCCAGCCTGTTCCACCACTCCTATGAGTACATAGCAAAAACACTTTTATACAGGACAGCAAATAGGGATCCCTGCACAAATGCATGCGGAATACCCAAATATGTCTACCACACACCAGCTCCGGACCCCTTACACAAAACTGTCACTGCACAAACAGACAGCATTTAATGAGCCCACTCCCACAGCAGAGACCAGGAAAAAGTGCCATGTACACACACACACATCCATATCAGTGCAAATGCCACACCAGCAAATTACGTATCTGTAAGAAAATGAGGGCACATAAAACATCCTCGTGCACTCAGGAACATAAGTCAGGCAAGCACCAGTGGCTGTATATCACACACAAATATACTCTGCTTAGGAATTGCCTGCAGCATACAAACTGATTGTATCAGATACTGTTACCTACCTAAACTCAGCCCACACAGTGGCAGAGCATCCTTCTGGATGCTAAACGTTAGCCCCAGCAACCACCAGACATATTCTGTCACATGGAAAACACAAATACTCATCAACATCCAACACAGGCAGACAAACACAAACTAGACATGAAACACAGACAGCCAGCATCAGTCACCCGAAAAAAAAAATAAAAAGAAAAAAAGACATTCTTGAAAGTTATGAAGCTGGAACTCACTTTGGAGACAGCTGTATTATTCTGTGCAAGTGCCCAGGTGCATATGCACACACACACGCTCCGCTGCCACCCCAAATCTGCTTTAACTGCCTCTGTCCCCAAGACTTTCCATTTTTTGTTTTGCACTTCCTCCAATTCTGCCCATTCTACAATCTCCCATGTGTCTGTCCATGGACACGAGTTGCCACTCCGGGGGGCAAAGTCTCTGTAGCAGAAAGCCTGTAAAAGCAGCCACACTCATCCCTTCTCTTTCCCTCCGTTCTGGTATTAGATGTGCATAATTTGCATGCAAGGAAGAGTGCGCAGTCCCACCAGCCCCGAGTGCTCTGAAATTGGCTGATAGTGGCATCAGGGGACGTGACTGCAAAACCTAAGCGTGGTGAAGAAGTACATAAACCCTTATGGGAAGCGGAGATTTGGCCAGGAAGGCGCCGGCTTCCCCCAGTCCCCAGGAAACACAAGGAGATACACGAGGTGGGCAAGAAGGGGCAAGGGAACGAAGGGAGATCGGGCCAGCACCAGGGACAGCACAGCGAGCACTCAGCCAGGCTTGTTTAACAAGCTCGGCAGTGTCACAGCGTGATGCTGCCAGCGATGACGGACTACAATCAGGGTTCGGCATCAGGGCAAGCAAGCGTACCTGTGTGCCCCCGGGAAATGGGAGAGGCAAGGAAAAGCATGGGCTGTGCAGCGGGGAAGAGCAGCCGGGTGTGGGTGCAACTGTAGGTTATGTGGTGCAGGGGTCCATGGCTGCGCTGGGATCACCGGAGCAGTGGTGGCCCAGATACAAGAGGAAGAGCTCGCAGGCAGAAGAAAGGCTGGCATAGGCGTGGCTTAGACACAGGCAATGCAGGGCTTGCAGTCGGGTCTAGCCCCAGCCACACGGAGGAAATGTGAAAGGAGTCCCATGAGCTCTTGTCCCGTGCTATTGGACAGCACGGGCTTCCAGCACGTACAGATACACCTCAGTGTAGGTCAGTGGAGCGCACACTGCAATGGCCTCTTTCAGGAGCTCCCTGCCCTCACACACATTGTGCCCCAGCAGCCTCAGCCCCTTCCTAGCGCATGGAAGCACACTTTCCACATCATTACTCGGGCATGCCAACTCTCCACTCCCCAAGGCCACCTACTTCAGTGCACTCCCACCTCCCCGTGCTCGCACCACATCCATGTTCACGTGGCAGCACCAGAGGAGCCAGAAGAAACATGTGGGGAAGCCCCTACTGCCACCTCAGCCCCAAACAGCCCCTCCTCCCCTCTGCCTTCACCAGTGCCACCACCATTCACTTTTCTGGAGTGCTTTGAAGGAATAGAAATTTCCTGTCTCTCTCAGCTAAGCTTGGCCTGTGCACCCAGGCGATTTCAGCTTGCTAGGAACATCAGTGCCTCGGCACTGTGCTCAATTGTACCTGCGTGCCTCTTCCCACAAACATCCATTGTGCATTACAGCAGATGAATAATTTAGGCTGAAAGGGGACAAGTGAGAGAGTCTTTTGGGTCTCAGCGAGGCACATGTACAAAGCAGAGTGGAGATGGAGTTGCCTCATTTGGTCAAAGCTAACAGATGCTGCCAAACCTAGAAAAGCCACTATGGCCTGAAGTGCTGCTTGGGTTAAAGCACGGTCATGAGGGCAATTTAAAGAGGCATTTGGACTCAGAATTTCTAATAGGTGCTGAGAGCGACACAGAGGTGTTGTGTGTGAATGGGCAAGGAAGATCTTCATCTCTGAGACACTTAGCGCTGACCTAAGTAGCTGAAGAGAGCCACTAGTGGAAAAGGGAACCATCATCCTAAACTGACCTGCAGACGATCTGCCCCTGTGTTTCAGAGGCATGGAAGAAGTACCATGAGTGGCTAAACAAAGGAAAAGGGATTGAGAAAGCACAGCAAACAGGAGCTGAGTGGGATGCATATGCGTGTTTGCACGTGTGCATCGGTGTTCATCTCAAAGGGATGCCACATCACCGTTTTGTGGTGGCACGCAGGGGGACCTGGAAGACACAAACACGTGTCTGTCAGTGCTGCCCTGAGTGAGCCCATCTGCATGGGATAATGCTTGAAAGGGGGCAACATGGACAGTGTGGTGCCACATGTGCAGGTGGGTGTGCAGGAATGCGTGACCTCTGGTGAGCACCTGTGTGTTGGTGCTGTGCATGTGCCTGCTGTGGGCAGTGGATGCCAGGTATGGATGTCTGGGATGTGCATGTGTGCATCGAGTGCTGCACTGCAGGGTGAACAGTGACTGTGTGTATGAGTCTGTTCCTTGCTGGAAACACTGGTGCACTTGTGAGGTGTCACAGGGAGCAGTGGGTCCCCTGTGGGCTGTCTTGTTGTGTGTGTGGCAGCATTTACCTCTGTGAGACACCGGTGTGTTCCTGCACACCTGCAGAGCCTTGGGAAAGCAGTGCAGTGCAGCAGCACAAAAACTATGGCAGCGTGCATGTGCTGGAATGCACCCCTGGGAGCATCCAGGTTTGCAGGGATGGGATCCCCTCTCTGGGTGGAACAGTCCGTCTGGCTCCTGCACTGCCTCTCCTCCTGGTCTCCGCTTTTCCTTTCTCGCCTTCCCTCAGCTCTCCTTGCTCACTGGCAGCAGCATGCTCTGCCCTGGGAACCAACTCCCACTCACCACACAGGGAGGGAACTCCTTTCTTAGCAGTTCCCTGGTATTTTCCCATATCGAGAGCCAGAAAGTGAAGAAAAAACTCGCTGGGCAAGCTGAAGTGGACCTACTCCCTTTCCATGTCCTTATCCCCCTTTTCAACCCACAGGAACTGCATTACGAACTCACAGACTTTCACCCAAACCCACCAACGTCCACCCCCAAGCCCCAAACACTACAAACCAGACTCAGCTCACATCCGAGCCGTGGGCCATGTCAGGCTGACACAGCTCAGGAAGGGCGGCTCAAGGTAACAGGGTTAGGAGAGAGCAGTCCCTGTAGCTGGGAATATGGAGAGGCTCCTGCAGCTGCAGCCATACCTGCCTGACTTTCAGCTCCCCAGCCAGAATCACCCATAGCTGGGGTTGAAGTAAGAAATTTTATGCAGGAATTGCAGTCAGCACAGCTCAGACTCACACTTCTGGAGCCAAAGCAACATGTCTTAGCTGCTCTGTTATTGCTGCTATCAGAAGGCTAAGCCAGATCCCGCTTCCAGGGGAACTTCCAGGCTGGGTTCCAAAGCACAGAGCCTGTCCACTTGGAGCACCTTCTGGGGCAGTGGGACTTGAGCAAGAAGAAAACTCCAAACACATTTCTTTATTTCTTCAGCCAGTTCTGCAGATTACTACCTTCCTCCCAAACACCCTACCCAGAGCTCTGCTTGTTTGTTCTGAGGCTGATCTAAATAACTCAACTCTCCAAAATGAAATGCAAACAACTGGCCTCCATTTCAGGCTTTGCTTTCGCCCTATATCACACTTAGCACCTATTGCCCCTGGAGGACAAAACTAGCACACAGGAGCCACTTGTGAAAATATGCACACCTTCCCTGGAAGGCTTCATTGGCTCCCAGTAAGACTCAGTTTCACCCAGGACCAGAAACACACCGTTTTGTCATGAAATGAAGCCTTAACGCTTAAGCACCATCTGTTTTTTTCTCAACTGCAATCCTGCATCTGTGGTATCCCCAAATTTCACCCAACCCTATGCACTGAAATCCTCGCCTCTAAGCTCCATTTTGAACCCTTTAATTTGTCTCCAGTTTTCTTCTGAACCCAGCCTTTCACTTTACACGTAAGAGTGCTCAGTAGCAGATCCCTTCTCTGATGTTTTCTCCACACCATCCAAGATGACAGACTGGGAAAGTCTGGCTCTCTGATCCACTGCGTAGTGGCAGTCACGACCCACAGTGCAGGTCTCCAGGAGGCAGGACAGGATTTGCCAGGGTTTCTTTTCCCTACAGAGAAGCCCTGCTTATGGCTTAGACAGTTTGGGTGACCTTTTCACTGCTGGCAATCATGACCAGGAAAATAGCCCTCTGTGCTAATATTTATATGTCCACCATGAAAAGCATGGAACCAGCCTCAGCAGCTGTTTCGGGCTCTCCCCTGTGCAGCACCACAGCATTGCTACTCCAATTCTTCCCTCACACTGAGGTCTTTCCCTCCAGCCCTGCATCCTTCTCTTCCCTGCTCGGCTTCATGAGCAGCTCCTGCCGATGCCTTTCCCACATCCTGCCCTGCAGCCCTGCCAGCTTTCCAGGCCCCACCAGGCATATGGAGAGTGAGCCCCTGATTACCATTCAAGCTGGATTCTCATTAGGCTGAAATGCCCCTCCAGGAGATCCATTAACAGTCCACAAGGTTAACTTAATCCAGCCAGTCTTGTGTGGTCTCTGCCCAAATTCCCTATTACATTAACAATCTTGAGCCTTAATTAGCATGTGAGGCAGAGGTGGCATTATTAATGGAGATAATATGGAGCATTAAGAATAAACAGGCCGGGCTGTCTCTCCCCCACCATGCATGCAAATCCTCTTCTGTGCAGAAACAGTGTGAGCTTCCCCCATGAGCAGCACACGTGAGGGGCTGGGATGCCCCAGACCAAAGACAAACCCTGGGGCACACAGCCAGGCTGCTGCAGGAGGATGGTGAGGAGAAAACAAGATCCCAGAGAGACCCTTCATCTGCTTGGGAGAAGAGGGGCTGATAATAGGAAGACCCCAGTGTGGCAAGTCCTGTGAGGCAAATCCTTGCCCTGGGAAGGAGCAGTCACGTCCCTGGCTAATCCAGCCATCCATCTTTCTGGAAGGCTTGGGGAAGCAAGGCCGAGGTTATGTGAATCTCTATTCCCTTGCATGTTCAATTCATGCTGCTGTGTGTGTGCACAGAGGATAACACAATGGGTGTATGGGCTTGAACGCCACGTGTAAGCAGGGGGTGTCTGTCTGAGGGGGAATAGGCTGTAAGAACCAGCTGCAGCTGTGCAAAATGCTCCTCATGAGTCTCCTTTCTGACCACTGAGCCCCAGTACTCTGAGAATACAGGACAGGACAGAGGGGCTTCAGGTGAAGGAGAGAAGCAGTCACTTGGAGGACCAGAGAGCAAATGGATGGGGGTTCCAGCTTGGTGCAGATTGACCATGTGGTGGGGAAGGTCCCTTTTCGGGGTCCCTTTTCAGACAGGCTGGTGGCTGGTTGCACAGGTGGCTGGTCAAATCAGCTTGGTCGTCACAGGTGAAGGGGCAGCTTGGGACAGACCCCCTCCCAGCCCAGGCAGAGCCAGCACAGGTTAGAGCAGAGGAGGGGAGGACTGGTGCTGCCAGCAGCAGCAAGGGGCTGGGGCAGCAGAGGGTCAGGGATGCACTGAGTGTCAGCCAGGAGACATTGCAAGCCTGACACTTTCTTCTAATACAAGCACTTGCAAAACCATAAGGCAAAACGGGAATAGAGAAATAGAAGCAGCTAAGCCAAGGAAGCAGAGCCTAATGGCAGGACCTCTGGACTGCTAATTCACCTCCAGCAGCACCCAGCAGGATGGGGACGAAGAGACAAGCCTGTCTCAGGGACCCACAGCTGCAGGGAATGGCTTCCTGGCTTGTTCCTGAGGTCTGACCCGTGCTGTTCCAGCATGGCTCCGTTGTGCTCAGGGTGCCCCTCCAGGCTTTGCGAAGAGCTTGCACTGGGGGAAACGATCCCTGAAGCACAGAGCAATATCCCTGTGCCTTGGCCCTGGAGCACTCGGCCAGTGCTAAGTAGCCTTGCTTAGCAGGGAGCAGTGCCTCGGGCTGGGCTGCTCTCTCCCAGGGCTGCACTCAGCATCAGCCCAGCTGCCTTCGCATGCCCAGAGGTGCAGCAGTCAACAGTGGAGGCCCTGAGCAGAGCCCAGCTCTTCCACTTTCCAGCACAGCAAGTTCCCACTCCCCCAGGCCCACCAGCCAGCCCCTGCCAAATCCATTTGTCCAATCTTGCGCTTTCTACTAATCCTGTTGAGCCATCCTTTAAGTTGCTCTGAGGCAGAGATAGAAAAATACAAAGATGCCTTAAGAAGCTTCCCCTGACCTTGCACAATTCAAGATAAAGGGCTTTGATTTAAAAAAATTACAGTGGGGGGTCTGTCACTGATCCACTTCATGGATTAAAGGAAAACAAACAGAGGTGCAGGATACAGCTAGGGCTAGGTGAGCAGACAGGGAGGGGAGAAAGGTTACAACCAGCATGGGGGAGGAGACAAAACAAAAGAAAGGACAGAAAGTGAGAGGGGAGGAAGAAAAAATAACTTCTCCCTCCCCATCTCCACACTTTACTATTGGCAGAAAAGCTTTGTACACTCATGATGCTATACAACAGGTCCCACCACCTTCCTTGGTCTGTAAGGAAGAGCGGGACAGCTGCACTGTCCATGGTGTGACCAGGCTGGGGACAGGGTGCTGGGACAGGGTGCAAGGACAGGAGCTCCTTGCCCCGTCAGAAGCATCCAGTGGGGTACCTGACTGAAATCCTAAGGTGCAAGTGCCTGCTAAAGAGATTGTCATCACTATCTCTCCTTATGATGTTGTTTAGACCTTTCTTCCTCCACCCCTTGACCCATCCTCCTCACCAGACCACATTTGACAGCATCTAAGCAGATGCTTCGACTCAAAGGTTACTCAGAACAATTTTCCTCTGTAGGAAATGCCATAAAGACTAGCGAGGGCACCTTCTTCTTTCCCTGTACCCTCCAACATTTGTTGCACCCCACAAAGGCCCTCCACTCCCTGGCATGAGCCTGTTTCCTCCCTCTGAACCTGTTCTGTTTGAAGAGCACTCACAAGATGGCTGATGTTTCATTTTCATTCTTCTTTTACAGGTATGTTAACCAGAAAAGGAAGGCTAAAGAAGGTGTATCCATCTCATAAACAATGCTGGAAAACTGATAACAATGGGTGAGGAGAAGGTTAAAGTACCCAACAACTTTTTTTGCCTCAGTCTTGAATGGCAACATTTCTTCCCACACCTCTTGAGTGGATGGACAGCAGGATGGGGACTTGGAGAGCAAAGTGCTTCCCACTCTAAGTTCAGGTTCATGAGCGCCTGAGGAACCTGAACACACATAAGTCTGACAAGATGCATCCCAGAGTCCTGAGGGAATTGTCCAATGTAGCTGCCAAGCCACTGTCCATGATATTGGAAAAGTCATGGCAGTAAAATAAAGTTCCAGGTGACTGGGAAAAGGGAAGCACTGTACCCATCTTTAAAAAGGGTATAAAGGAGAGCCCTGGGAACTACCAACCTGTCAGCCTCACATCTGTGTCTGGGAAGATCATGGAAGTTCCCCTTCCTATTTTTAAGGCCCCTCAGAGCCTGCCCAGTTCTGTCTTGATGGCCAAGGGCACCTTCAGCTGGTTTCAGAATCTTTGCCCAGCTTCTTCAGCTCCTCCTATACCATGTGTGGGTGTGTGGGCACTGCAGCTGACTCCAGTGTTTTCACCTGTGTGGGACCTGGTGCAGCTCATCTCTGCAATGTCACTTCCCACCCAGCAATGCCCCATGTCCTGTTGCTAAAAGCTGCGCCACCGTAGCCAAGAAAGAGGCAGTTGATAGATGCAGAGAGAGGAAAGGTGAAGGGATACTGGAAAAGAGACAACAGAGACCATAAAATGAGACAGGTCTATAAAACCACGGATGACACAGGAAGGGTAGAGGAAAGAGGTGTTAACAGCCTCTTCCCACTCAAAAATCAAGGGTCAGGAAATTAAACCAGAAAGTTACAGGTTCAAGACAAACTGCATGTTTGTGCTGCACAACTTCCTACTGTGAGATTTGGAGGATGCTAAAACTTTACCTGACCTCAAAGATTGGCTGGACAAATTCAGGGAAGAAACAAATCCACCAACAACTATGAGGTGCACCACAGATCTTCCAGCACCAGGTCCCTCAGACACACATCACTGGAGGCTGAAATGGTGTTCAGAGAAGTGCTGCTACACAGCTGTCCTGCCTGTATGCTCTTCCCTCTTTCAGCTACAGCTGGAGATACTGCACTGGAAGGATCACAGACCTGGCTTGGTAAGGTCCTTTTTGTATTCCTATGGCTTTCCATAGCCAGGCTGACCCAGAAGTCATGGGCAAAGAGTAGCTCTGAGTAGCGGTATCATTTTGGTGCATTAGATAATTTTGGAGATGGAAGGACAAGGCAGCAAACAACAGAGCTCCTTCCAAGAAAGACTTTTTTTTCCCATGACCTAAAGCTGGAAGGAGGTCACATGTCATTTAAACCAGTCATTCCAGTACAGATCCTTGCTGGGAATAACATCTCTGCTTGAGCCCTAGCTCCCTCGATGCCTCTTTCCAGACTTTTCTAAGACCAGATCCCCTTTCCCTGTTGATAAACACAGAGCCCTTTAAACAGACCATCTGTAACAGGTCCAGCCCCCTTGAATTCCCTTCCATTTCCCTGACCTGTCTATCACACTATTCACGGCAGCCTCTCCACACTAATCCTTTTATTATGATCTCACTCCGTTTTCCTGGCCTATGACTGCAATGAGGAAAAAAAAAAGGAGGGGTATTAATCCTTCTGACCTTGTTGTCCCAATTCTGGGCCATCTGTGACTAGGAATTCAGAAGAGGGAAGTCTGATCCTCCTGACCCCACTATCAACCCCTTGCTTTGGGAGGTTCAGTTTGTACCGTCCTAGAAAGTTGTTGTGGAAAAACCCCTTTTCACTTACAGGCACTTCCTATGAGATTGCTTCCTAGACTACCCCTCCAGCCAGAGAGGGTGGAGGGAACGTCCTCCACCTCCATCAGACTCTGTTTACTTATTCCTCCTGTATCACCTCTCTGCTCCCTCAACAGCAGTGTCTTCCCAGCCATGAGACAGGGAATCAATAAAAGGTGAAAGACAATCAAACATCCCTCAAAATTTCCCTGGCAATGCTGCATATAAAGAGGAGGCCTTGCAGCTCACTCCACTTCCACCACAGGCTGAGTGCAGCCTGTTCCCTCCATCCCTTCCCACCACCACGTTTCCTTGCTGCCAGCAGTTGCATCTCCATGAACCTGCCACTCTATTTCATAGACGGTTTGAGCCCTCACAACTGGAAGCTTGCATGTATCCTCAAGAGACAAATATTCTCCTCTTTGCTCAGCTTCATCCATGCCTCTGACTTTGCCCATTTTTTGCCACTTTAAACAGTCTCCTCCTTTCCTTGGTGTTTACAGTCCTCAATACACGCAAGCTGTTACGTATCATCGTTTAGTCAAGCTCTACATATTTTGTTCTTTTAATCTCTCCTCATAAATAAGTACCTTCAGCCCTTCTACAATTTTTACTGCTCTTCTCTGAATTCCCTCCAATTTATCACCCTCCTTCAGCTAACACAGCATCCAGGTTTGCGTGCTAGGTTTTCCAGACTGCTCTTACTAAGGCCTTGGGAATAGCATGAATTCGGTATCATTTGTGCTTCAGGGCTTGATGTTTCTGGGTGTACTTGAGTATCTGGATGTCAGGAAAGCTGTCTCACTTCATACATGTGGCACCAGGTAATACAGCTCAAGGCTGTCTCCCCAGGGAGAAGAAGAAGCAGGTTCATGAGAGGTGGGGAGAAGAAGACACGTGGACAAGTGGGACAGATGTCCTGCAGCTGAACAAGGGACACAACTACAAACCCTTACACACTCACACACCTCGAGAAGAGACATCAAGTCCTGGATATGGAAAAGGTGCATATGCACACACTCATAAACACACACGTGTTCACTCCATGAATAAACCTCCACACAATCACCTGCATCACACACAAGTGCACACAGGAACTCATACACAGGGATAGCACCAGGAGGCAGGAATGACACACACGTGCGTGGAGACTTTGGGCGTGCACATGTCACCTGTGCATACAAGAGAACAGGACAAAGCCTAGCAGAAAATGGTGCTCTCCCTGCTCACAAACATACATGTTCTCATGCATAAACCAACACTCCCAGAGGAAAGATAGCAGCTCATGGAGTCCTTATAGTAGCCTAAAAATACACAGGCAGCTCTGACCCATCTGGTCTGCAGATTGAGCCTATGAGCCATGGAAAGAATGAATACAAACATATGACACCTTGCCTTAAGGCAACTGATAGCACATGCATCATACTGAGACAGAGTCTTCATATCTACAGACCCTTCCATGGTGATTACATTATCAACAAAGCTATTCAGAAGTGAGGTGAAAGCTGAGGAGCACAGAGGGGAAGGAAGCGACTCTCTGCAGGGCAGTTGTGGCAGAGCTAGGCATCCCTCCTCCTACTCTCTGACCCCCTCACTGAGTCATGTTCCTGATGATCCTTCCTCACAAGGATGTTTTCACTCCATCTCTCTGCTATCAGACATCCACAGGAGTCAAAAGCACACATAGTTTCTTGCAAATAGTCTTTCCCCTACAGCTTAACAAAACCATAAGGGTATTAGCATTTTGTGAGTGTCAGTGTATAGAGAAGAACATGAATTTTTGGCCCCCAGACACAGCTTCTCACCTCTGTGAAATTCATACTGCACCATCAGCTCCCCAGAGCATCACCTGGAAGGAAATTCTGTGCTGAAGGGCTGAAAAGCTGGAGATGCACTCCCCAGAGTGACTGCAGACGGGAAAGAACAGCCCCAGCACATCAGTCAGGTCAGCACAGAATGGGCTTCACCTTCAACAGCAGAACAGACTCACCTGTGGGATTTTGATCCCATGCCTGTCTCCATGGCATCTGATGCTATGCTATAGGGCACTGTGTAGCCACTGAGACTCCCCAAATCAGTGGTGCCTGGGAACCTTTAAAGACTCCCTGCAAGTGGCAACATCTGGGGACAAAACCCATGAAGTCATTCACCTCAACCTGACTCCTGGTAGCTTGTTTCCCATCTCTTAAAATGCCATGGAAAGAGTGACAACTGCCCTTCCCTCCTTCTGTACCTCAGCTGGTCAGCTGGAACTGGGTTTCCTCTTGGCTTATGAGTGTTGAGAAAATGAGGTCATTTCTCCTCAGTGACAGAAAATTATTTGGTGAGGAAAACGGTTCATCTCAGGTAATGGCTACGTACCCCTGAGCTACCCAGGAGACCCTTAAAGAGGAAGTCAGGGCAAAGCAAGGCACAAAACCAGCACCAGCTGGGGAGCACAGGAAAGTCAGGGCACAAATGCAGTGCTGCTGAAGTGAGGCTGTAACTGCTGCCAGACCATCTCATCACTGAAGCAAACACAACAGCAGTCCCACAGTCATTGTCACCTCCAAAGTGTCAAGCTTGACTCATCTGGGGATTTAAATACAGCACTCATCTGGTTCACAGCTGTGAGAAAACCATCCTGACCCAGCAGAGAGAAAGGGCTGGAGGTGGGTCACAGCCCCTTTGGTCTGCTCCCTGAGTTCTGCATTCTCCCCTTCCCGACCACAGAAGGGATTTCAGCCCCCTGCTACCCTGGCACAGGAGGTGGCTCCCATGCATTCAGTTTGCCTCCCCTTCAGTGGCTCGCTCCATGTTCTCCCTCACCCTCTTCCCACATGGAAAGGCTCTGGGGGACAGAGCTCTGCTCCTTCAGAACAGCTCAAGCACCTGCTGTAACTCCAGTCTGGGCAATCCTCACCCGCAGAACCTGCAGAGCAACCAGGCAAACTCCAGCTTTCCCCACAGCTGCTAGCAGCCTGGGATCCCTCACTGCTCAGGACAGCTCTGCTCCTCCATGAAGGAGAAAAGCAAAACCTCCTCTGTTCCCACAAAAGATGATATTTTGCTGGAGCACATTTGCTCTGCACCTAAGCTGCTCCTGTCCTACTCTGGTGTGCAGGCATGGGCAAGGGCTGCAAGTGTTTTTTGGGACATCACATCCCTTTACCAGAGCAAGGCGGCCCTCATGAGCTCACAAGAGTGTGAGGACAGAGGTGTTCCCTGCATGTCCTCTGCCCTCCCTCACACTAATAAAAGAAACAACCTAGCCCAGGTCCTTGCATACAGGGGACCAAGAGAAAAAACCCACAGTATTTAGGATGAAGGAGAGAGCAGCCAGGTCTCTCTGCCTCAGCAAATGTGCTGATATTTTCTGACACAGCTGATAACAGCACTGGGAGGTTTCAACAGGCCCTGATATGACCAGTAGCTTTTTTCCCAGGTGGGCAGAGCTCTTCACCACTCTTCAGCAGGGTCAGATGAGGCAGCTGCACTCTGCCTGGAGCTGCATCTGGCTTCTGACATGACCCAGGTAAGAACAAACATCGCGGGCATCATCGCAGCTATGCTTCCCCGCCTTCTGCTTTCCCTGCCATTTTACCTTTTCGATTTTAACCGCAAGCTGCCCCCCAGCAGAAACTACACCTCTGTATGCCCCCCTTTCCCAAATGCCCTCTCTACCCTCCAAGTGGCTTCTGCTCCACAGCACAGCTTTGCACCAGCGCAGCGGATCAGACAGCATATTCCCAAATACCCACTTTGCCTGGAGCTGGGTGAAGAGCGGGAAAGGCCATGCATCCACAGTTTTTCCCTTGGCATCGTAGTTTTTGATGGGGGAAAAGCAATGAAGGCAGCTTGCTTCATGCCGACAGATCTGCGTGCTTGTGGGTTGGGTGCCCTGGAAGCCGATCACCCCCCAAGGAAAATAATGGGGTGAGGAGGCTGGCAGATGGGGAAGGGGTTGGGGGGGAAGGTTTCCAGGTTGGGGAAATCAGTGGGATTAAAGTGTCTGCTTCTCACCCCTGGCACTGCATCGGCACCCTTCCGCTCCCTGCAGCTTCCTCACTGCCGCTGGTACGGTCTGCACAGAGCGGGGAGGCGAGAGGGGGGCTGTATTTAAATATATTAATAATGCATGTTCCATGCAAATGAAGCTGCCTTTGAATATTATATTAGCGATGCTGTCAGGCTGCGCTTCTTGGGACCCAGGAGTGATGGGATGTGTGGGGACCCGGAAGGGGGGTGTGGGGAGGTAGGGCTCACCAGAAATTCCCTTGCACCCCAGCACAGCCTCCTTTCTTCCCCTCCACCCCAGCTCCCCCACATTACACACACTCCCACTCCCTCCCACCTCTCTGTGCATGACAAATTCCTTGGCTCACAGCATGCAATGCAGCCAGGCTCCCCGCTCCCCAGGCCCCCTCCAGTGCCATGGTCCCCCCCTCCAATCTCAGCAATCCTCTCCCTGCTCCACAGCTTGGTTTATAGCTCTGTACCTCCAGACTGGGGAGAAGGGTCCTGTTCTCCAGCCTTTAGGGGAAAGGAAGGGGAGCAGCTCCTAAGTCTGGCCTGCACGTGTGCAAACACCCCTTTTGTTTGCACCCACCGTGCTCGTGTGAGCCCAGAGTGGGTGCCAAAGGACCGCGGGCTGTGCAAGATGTATTAGCCCGCAGCACAGGAGCGATGCTCTCCTCCCCATCACAGACAAGTGCCCTTCCCTGGGTGCCGGAGAGGATGTTTGGTGTTTATGCACAGCCAGCCCGGCTCTGTGCACACTCGGACACGGGACACGCACGCGTGTGCTGCATGCAGGCGTGCAGGGCTGGGGCACACCAGCACACACATGTGAGAGGGCATTACGCACAGCAGCTCCCGAATATGCTGCCTCCTGCAGCATTAGCTGATTTATGCTGCCTTTCCCCAGCCACATCCAAACCCTGGAATGGGAACGGCGGCAGCTGTGCACTCCTGCCTGTCCTGGGATGAGAATAGGATGCGCCTGTTCGTCTCTCTCCCCCCCCCCCCCCCCTCCCCCCTCCCCCTCCCTTTTCTCCNCCCCCTCCTTTTGCTCCCATTCATTCATTCAGATTCTCCTCCCCCCCCCATCCCATGCCCCAAAGCAGGAAGATCCTTGTGCATAAAAATGTGGGCATGCTTTCTCTGGTGGAATAAACGGGCATGCAGACACCCTGCAGGCAATACATATACACTTACATATGCATTCGGGTAGCCGTCCTGGGCCCTACATAAATACCCGGCTCGCTCCACCACCACAGACACATTCACACACCCGACAGACACCACGCAATGACTTTCCTGCAGCCAGCCAGTCTCCCAGCAGAGCAGTGTAAGAGCAGAGGAGAGATTTACTCACTCCCCTGCATGCAAACCAAGAGAATATTCACACACCGCACACGGACAGACACACAGACACAGACACACCGCTGTCCGCAGAGGCTCCCCGACAAAGTTTGCGGAGAGGCAGGGAGCGGGGGGCTGAGGGATGAGACTGGCTCCTTCTCCGTCCCATAACTGCAGGCAGTACACAGAGAGGTCTGTCTGTCTGTCTGTACATGCACATGCGTGTATGTGTGGGGGTATATACATCCACCTAGACCTATACCTATACATATACATGGATACACACATGAAGACACACACACACAGATATATACAGATATAGATATACGTACATATACACGTATCCCCTCCTTTTGCAAGGTCTGGTTAGATGCCGACAGGTCAAACCCAGCCGTGTGCAGCAAGCCCTGAACCTATTCAGCATCCCGATCCTAAGCTAGAGCACACACACACAAACACACACACACTGGACCTTTCTCCAAGCCTCTCTCCCTCTCTCCCATCACCCCATGAAGGCATAATCTCCCCACATACACACACACACACACACCGTGGGCCACTTCCTCATCTCCTTTGCACTCACCCCTCGCCTTCATCCTCAGATCAGAGGCATCCAAGCCCCGGGGAGTGCGTGCACAAGCTGGAGGAAAAGGGCAATCCGTGCATCCTGCCCTTCTCCCCCTTTTCCAATCTCAGCTCAGCTGCTTCTCCGAGAGGCAACACGGACGGCAGCCGGGAGCCGAGGACACACGAGGCAGCAGCACAAGGACTGCACACAAAAACGTGTCACACACACACACACACACAGACACACACACACGTACCTGCTTCTGGAGGGGCGACTGCTCCCAGCTTCCGTACGGGGCATGACAGAGATGAAGTGGAGGCACAAAAGACCCCCGGTCCTCAAGCAACTTGCAGCCCTGCAGATGTGTGTTTGTGGGGGGGTGTCCCCCACTCGTGTCACCCCTTGGAGCTGTACCGTTCCTTGCCCCACAGCTGTCTCATTCCCGGCCGCACCTAGGCAGCGCTCCCAGCCATGCACAGGCGCGAGCACGACAGGCGGGGATGGAGCAGCAGTCCAGGGAGGGCACGCACAGCCGGAGGATTTGCTGCCTTCGCCGCATCCGCATCACTGGGGGAAGAAGGCAGAAAGGGCTGTATTGGCATTTAAAACGCAAGTGATTAATTCGCCACAGGCTCGGCTGATAGGGCTCTGGGACCAGAAGCCGGCGGCACTGCTTCTCCCGGCTGGGAAGGCTCTGACAGGCAAAGGACCCTCTCCCATGGAGCCGGTTCCGAGCTCTCCTCGCCTGCACAGCCACGGCTCCGGTGCAGGCGGAAAGGGGTGGGCCTCCACCGGAGACATGAGCACACGCATGCAACAGCTGCTGGGAACTGCACACACACACACACAAACACACACACGCACAATTGCCCGCAACAGCTGCTCAGGAGCTACACACAACACACAACAGCTTCCCAGGAAAACACACAAACAACAGCTGCTGGGCGATCACACACACAGGCTACAGCTTCTCAGGATTAAGTCACCCACATGAAAATACAACAGCTCCTAGGAACCACACAGCTACAGGCAACAGCTCCTGAGGAGCTACACACACACACACACAAACACAACAGCTATACACCTACTGACACAGGTATGTGCAACAGCCATGGGAAACCACACCTGGATACGAGCCCCTGTGGTATTTGCTAAAAAACTCGACACATAAAAACGTAACAGGAGGTGGAGAAAACCTTTCATCCACACACAAACACACACATGTGACTGCTCTGGGGAGATTGTCTATCATACACCTCCTCAAATCACCACCACAGAAATGCAACAGCTCCTCAGAAAGCACCTGGAGCCACATACCCTCATGTACGTCTGGAAGACCTTCCAGCTTCCTCTCCCCAAACCCACACGTGCCATCACCAATGGACATCTTGCTCACAGTCAGAAACAAGCACAATCCACGTGCCCCAGGTGCTGGGGACTCAGC
The DNA here is from genome assembly GCA_013398115.1 of Falcunculus frontatus. Lineage (NCBI taxonomy): Eukaryota > Metazoa > Chordata > Aves > Passeriformes > Falcunculus > Falcunculus frontatus. The sequence goes on along the minus strand of VZRV01007880.1, from coordinate 478,147 downwards.
CACAGCTTGGCCCCAAATACTTCACACAGGCAATACCTGCTAGGAAACCACATTACCAAACACAGGGTGGCTCTTAAGAAATTACTCCCCAGTCCCTTCACAGAAAGCAGAAGCACACGTGACAGACATAAATAATCTCTGCACAGACATTCAAGACCACTGAAGGGACACGATGCACCCCTCACACTCACCACAGCAGTGGAGGGACTGCCTGTCTCACTCAGAGACATGCACACAAGCAACAGCTGAAAAAACTTGGGGACATTGGATGGGAGCTGGCTTCCTGGGATGTACAATCCAGTCTCCTGCTATTCCGGGCAACCACATCATACAGTCTCGCTCAGAAATGTCTCAAGGTCCATCTGAGTACTGTGACACTATTTGCTTCCTGCTCAGAAGCCACCTTGAAGATAGAAGCCTGCCCCAACATCTGCATTTACCCAGACCCAATTCAAACCCACATGTTTCTGGCCCAGCTGACCACATTCCTCGCACAGGCACACAGAGAGCTTCCAAGAACAAATGGAAATGCTCTGAAACTTCCACTCCCACCTGAACAGACACCTCCTGCATCCCTGCTTCACACAAACATAACACACACGCAACAGCTGGGTGAAGACATTCCTCAGCATAAATATCAACATGCTTGCAACAGCTTCTAGGTAAACCCTGCCACCCACAGCACTCACGTGCACTCAGGTACAGAATATACAAACATGTAAAACCTCTGATGGGAAACTAATTACTTCCTTCATGCAGTCCAAAAATTGAAGAGGAATTAGGCTGACACACACACACCCCCCACTGCAAGCAGCACTGTTATTAAATGTATTATATTAATGTCCTGAAGCTGCAGCACAGGAGGTTTAGGTGGGATACCAGGAAAAGATTTTTCACCCAAAGGGTGGCTGACAGTTGAACAGGCTCCCCAGGGAAGCAGTCACAGCACCAGCCTGACAGAGTTCAAGGGGCATTTGAGCAATACTGTGAGGCACATGGTGTGATTTTTGGGTTGTCTTGTACAGAACCAGGAGCTGGACTCAATGCTTCTTGTGGATCCCTTTCTATTCTATTCTATTCTATTCTATTCTATTCTATTCTATTCTATTCTATTCTATTCTATTCTATATTGTGATGCCCACTGCATCTAAAGAAGCTCACCTGTGGCCCACCTTCCCCTCCTGCTAGTTAATTTACGAGCACAGAACAATGTAACTGCCCCATCCATCTCATGCCTGCAGCTTTAGAGAGGGAAGGTGAGCTCCTGTTACCCCCCCCCCCCCCGCACTTTTTTTTCTCTATTGGAAGAGAAATAATCTCATGTAAATCCAACCCCAGCAAGCACAGGGCTGCCCCTAATCTTTTCACATACATGCAAGAGCTCCATGGACAGAACAGCAAGCCAACAAACCTGTACACAGGGAGGCAAGCAATAAACAGCCCTAAGGGAATGAGTTGCCTCCCTCAAAACACAGGCAAGAGCAAGGACCCATCTACAAAAGTAGGCCCAGGATCACACACACCAACTGGACGGCACGAAGAAACAAGTTGGCCCACTAGGCACAAACACACGAGGTCATCAATCCTGTTGGCAATGACACCTAGGAAGCTTGATGTGCCCTCTTGTACCCCAAACCTGCAGACCCAAGTGGGAAAAAACACCCAGACACAAAAACACACGCAAAGACACACACACACACTCCTCAGGGAGACAGGCATGCAGCTCTGAGGACACTTCTGGATGTTCCCTGGACCATCTGTAGATATCTGTTCCCAGTGGATTAAATGCCAAAACTACTCACACCTCCCGGAATCAGAGAAGGAAGCTTGTCTTGGCAACTACAGACTCAAGTTTCCTTGCCTTTATCACTTTGGGGTGTTATGACTGTGGGGTATTTCCTCCAAGCTCTTTTGAAGCTGAAAGCTAAAGGAACAGAGACTTGCTTCCATCTCTCTCTACTTCCTCCAAGGACAGACAGTATCTAATTTTGGAGGGTGTTGAAGTAGGAGAAAAGGTTTCCAACTCCAAATTAATGCAGGATTTGTTCCTGCTTGAGTTCCTCCAGGATCATCTTGCAGTCTGTTTGTGATGAGTCTCCCAGAGGCTCTCCTGCTGGCACACATCCCTTCAGGACTCAGAAGTGCTGGGGCAGGATCCTTGTACTACCAGGGCCTCTGGGGGTCGAATGGTATTTGCTCATACTCCCACTGACCCAGGAACAACACTTAACTCCAGCAGAACAGAACTGCCCCAAGAGACAAGCAGAAGCAAGTACCACATTTCCAGCAGTGTGGGACATTCGGGTCTTCAATTTAATTCAAAGCTGGTCCCCCCATGCCTATTTGTCCCATTGCAGATGATCTAGAGGGTACAGAAGCTCACCCCCATGTTTATTTTGCAGAGTCTCTGACCTTGCTAAAAGCCCTGGAAAGACTCTGTTGTTTTTTACTTCACAAATAAAAAAAAAAAAAATCACCAAGAGAGAAAAAAAAGCCTCCTAAGGACGTCATAGATACTTTAAGTCAGCTGCAGAGGTGCCTCATTCCCTATGTCCAGCAGTACAGAAGAAGAATCACCTTCTAATTAGTTTGTGCCGATGTTTCTGAGACCACTACCTACAGTCAGGCCTGACCTCTCTGCCCCCTTAATGGGGATGAAAACAGCCCCAAAAAACACTTTGGTTTATACCTTTCTGCTCAGCTCCTGCTCTGTTGGGCTGCCACATCCTCTAAGACTGGAGATGCTGTTAGGGGTGAACAAGGGAGCTGACCTTATTAGAGCAATTCCCTAGTGTTATTCCAACATATACCAGGGAGCTGTTAAGTCCTAGAATAGCCCAGAATCCGGGAATCACAGAAGTGATGATAAAACTGATTTTTTAACCCTCTGTGCCCAGCCTGGAGATGATCAGTTCAATGGGGACGGTACCTACGGTCCATGCAGGGAGTAGGGGCTGGGAGTGCAGCCAGCCATCCCCCCTCTCACCCCTCACCTTGTGCCATTCCCCCCCAGGAGGAGGGGAGGGCTGGGCAGGGAAGGCAGCCACGCAGTCTGCCTGCACTACCTTCGGTGTGTGCTGCCAGGGAAGGGAGTCTCACTGGCAGCATTTCCAGCTCGTGGAGCTGACCAACCAGCCCTTCTCCCTCTCTGCCTCTTCCCCTGCCCATGTGCCCATCTCCCACTAGGGTACAGCTGGGTCCCACCGATGGGGAAAGCAGGCTGAGGGAGAAGGCTGGGCTCTGCCCTCGTTGCAGTCAGAATCTCTCCACTGATCTATACTGCGGTGAGCAGTGACAGATTGATTTTACAGCTCTGCTTGCAGCCGGCCGCTGGCCCTGGGCTGTGGATGAATCAGCTTTCTCTGGTCCTTGGCTTTTATTTCATTATTTTACTGCAACCTCGCTCACAGGCGGCTAAAGAGGGAGCGACAGGGAGAAACACGAAGTTGGCAGATTTCCTTCCCTGCTCGCGTGCTCCCAGCCTGGCTTTGGGACTCCAGGAGGAGGGAGGGAAGGGATTGTTTTCCAGGAACTGACATCTGTCAGGAATAAAGACATGAGGCTCCTTCTACATGGGTAGATGCATGTTGCAGTGGCTGTGGGAGACAGCAAGGACTGCGTAGGCACTGCACAGCATGAATGGTTCCTGCTCTGCTACAACAATGCCTCAATCCTTGCCCCGTGGAGGGGGGCCCAGTTTTCAGTACACAGGCAGCATGTTTGGATATAACAATGCACTCAATCCATGAGTGCATTGGGCATTAATCTGCTTACAGACTCCAGCATGGAAATGATTCCAGGTTCTCCTCTTATAGCTGTGGACGTAGAGGAGGGGGCAAGGGCTGTGCACTGCTGTCTCCACTAGGCTGAGAGGTCTCGGAGCATGCCACAGATACAAGGTTCTCCTGGAATGAGGCAGCACCTCCAGGCATGGAATTGACCTTCTTCCCTCTCCTGGCTGTGGATATTGTAGACATTGCCCAGGGGAAGCCAGTTCTAACTCTCCTGGTTCTTGCGCCACCAACAAGAGCAACAGTGAACTCAAGTGAGGATGGAGAAACAAAATCAAAGGGCAGAAAGGTGTTGGGTTTTTCCAGCTCTGGTCTGGAACTACAGTAGGACAGTTCAAGGCAGACTGGTCATGCAGTCTGGAGGCAGAAGAACAGAGAACCAAACCAAAGCGCAACAAATGTTCCTCTCTGCACCCCCAACACCTCAGGAGTGAACAGGAGCAAATATCAGCTCTATCAGACTTGCTTCTGAAAAAATTCCTTAGTCAGAACTGAAGATCTACTCAGAGGGCCCCTCATCCATCCAGCTGGCACCTGCTCTGCAAGAGGAGGAGTAGCCAAAGGAACCCAGCACCAGTCTGGTCTGTTCCAGCCTTCTTCCCACATGCTCGCCTCCCAAGGGGGGCTTCACATCACCAGGGGTGGTACTTTCATTGTAATCGGTTCGGGATGCCTTGGAGCTTTCTCTTGCCTTATTCCAGAGCTCTTCAGCAATACAGACTGCTTAGGGAAGGAGCGTTCCTCAGAGGACAAATGTCTGAAGACAGACAGCTAAAGCACTGTCATTGGGCTCCCCCAAGCTCATACACATCCTTTCCCTCCACCTGCCCCTGAGCAAGCATCAGAGAGTGGCCTTGAAGGTGGCCAGCATAGCTCAAACCCTCAGAAGGCAAAGGCCTTTTGATCTGCAAAGATCAAGGTGTGGGAGGGGAAAGGAGGGGAATCAAGACAAGAAAAGCAGGAGAGAGAGGCTTCCCGGTGGTCTGTCCCAGCAAGAGGGAGGGAGGCAGCAAAGTCCATCTCATCCACTTTGTGTAATCTTTTAATCTCTTGGTTTTTAATCTTTCACATCAAGAATGAGACACATCATTAAGAGTAGAAGAAATCCCAGTTGGAAGGGAGATGGGGATGGTGAAGAAGACAAAAAGTCCTCTTACTTTTAAGCCCTCTGCCTTGCTCCCTTTCTCTATGTCTCTCCTCTCCTTCCTTTTTTCCTCTCTGCTTACAAGCAGTAATACAGGTGACCTGGCACTGGGGGCCTCAGCACCTGGAGAAAGGGCAGTGCCATGGCCTAGGTGTGGTGCAGGTCAAGCCCTCCCTTGGTGACAGTCTGTGGTGACCCACAGGCACAAGGCTCAGTGACCCAGCTCCTCTTGAAAAGCTCTTCTGCAGCCAGAGAGACAAACAGCAGACATTACCAGCCAGGTTTCCTCTTGTCAGAGACAGGGTGACCTGCAGAAGCCATCCATCCATCACTCATCGGGAGAGGAGAGACAAGGTTTTGGAGGGCAAAGGAGGACCTGGTGGCACTGACTGACTTGTCCCACAGCCTCAGGCTGGGCACTCCACATCTCAGCTTCTCCCATCTGTCCAATCCCGTGGATAACAATCCTCACCTCAGAGGGTGATTGAGAGAGGTTAATGAATTAACATTCGTAAAAGCTTTAGATAAAAGGCTAAGGATTATTACTGTTGTTATGCATGGAAACAACTCCTAACGAACATTTCCCATCTCCTCCCTCCTGCGAGCCTGGGGGATCATCTGACACAGATCCTGCCACACAGGAGCTCCCCCAGAGATGGAATTACAGGGAGAGGGCTGCAGGCTGCCAGAGACACTAATCAGGGGAAGACAAATTGGGGCCACTCCATCAACCAGCGATGCGCCGGGCTGTGGGGCCGAGAGCCTCTCCACTCACTCTCTAATGACTGGTGACAGGTCCATGCCACTCCCGTCAAAGTTCGGCAGGAAAAGGCTGCTGACTTCCAACCACAGCGAGCCTGCCCCTCCTCTTGCCCTTTCAAGGCTGTCGACTGACCCAAGATAGATGCGCAAGGATTTGCTTTAAGGAAAGCTTAATCCCCAAAGGAAACTTCTGTGCTGCTGGCTTGTGGCAAGATTCAGGAACAGGCCAGGCAGACATTCCAATCATAGGCGTAGGAAGAGGCTAGCTGGGATCAGATTTCCGTGTCTTAAACTTTGAGCAAAATGTTTTCTAGGCTAGCGACAAGAAGTAATTCAAAGCAGAAGTCTTAATGTTTCACATCTCTCCCTTACACACAAGTATAACCCCAAGGGAAAAGCCCTCCCTAACTCCCCTGCTATAAATACACCAAACCACTCAAAATGGCTACGTTAAAAAGAGAGCTGGTAATTTGATAGTGGTCTCCACTTAATTAGATTAGGCTCTTCTTGAACTCAAGGGCTGAAAGCAGCTGATCCTCCTTTCTTTTTCAGTATTACCCCGTCAGCTGCCATACAGGAAATTATTGTACTCACCCATGTCTTGGGCAGCTGGATCACCAGCCACATCTGTGCCACACAGTGCAGAGCTCCAGGTCCCAGAAGAGAGTGGCTGCACCAGTACAGTGCCCTGTCCAAGCTGCTCAGCACTGCTGAAAGTAAACAATGCTGTGCACAGCTTGGTGACAAAGTTCTTCAATCACATCTGGGGCACAAATCAGCCTCTCTGCACTGCAATTGCACCTGAGCTAGGCAAATAGCAAACAGCACTGTTAGTCCCCCCTGCAATAGGAGACCAGAGGACAGCACTACCTTGGTCTTCTCAGGAGACTAGAGCGGATGCTAATAAACCATATATATATGGCTAGAATCTTTTTAAAAATATCTTGTTTGCCTGACTTCTCACATAGAGGGAAATAAGTGACCTGTTTGTGGGTTACTGGAGCTATTTGGCAGAGTCTGTACCTGAACATCATCAATTATAAGACAGAAAGTCACTTGGAAGGGAGAGGTGAAGCTGTTCTGGTTTTAGGGCAGTGAGTTGACTTCGTCAACTCTTGAGGGATTTGCCAAGCCTCCCTAGCAATGCAGTCAGCCAGTCATTACCTTTCTCCCAGGAGTCTAATCCAGTTCTCACTCAAACTGAGGATAACTGTGGGACTGCTATTAAACTGCTGTATTGGACTGATGCCCTTCCTATCTGGGTCTTCCAGCATCTGCTCAGTGAACTTTGTTCTGTCCCTAGCAGGGCTGCATTCTGCCCCCTCCACAAAACACCTCCAGATTTGGAGAATTAAAATTCCCGGACCTTTTGCTCTCCTTCAGCAGTGGAGGAAGCTTGTTTTAACAACAGACATTTTTCTAGTCAGTATGTTCTTAATTAATAATAAAATATATGTTGGGTTGTTTTGTTGTGGGTTTTTTGGGTTTTTTTTAATCCTCTTTTTTTTTGTAAGTTATTCAGTTTGATTTTTTATTTTACCTCGTTAATGTAGTGGTGATTTAGATGCAGTTTCCTCTCTCTGCTGCACTTAATGAGTCGTCAGCTTTATTCACTCTCACCCGCATCCTCATGGGAGCATGCTTTGATTTTCTAGTGGGTGCATGAAAACACAGATTAAAGCAATTAGACAGAAATAATCTTAGGGAAAGGGGAAAGAGATCCAGAGCACCTAATTATACCATTTTAATCAAGATACAATTATGCAGAGACTTTTATAGATTATAAATTAACCAAACTCCAAAGGCAGAAAAAAAAATCATTTTAAATATGGTTCATTATGCTTGTTGTTTCTGCCTTGTGAGCTCACTGAAACTGGACTTCAGGGTTCATTTAGAAAAAAATTCTGGACAGGGCTGGTTGTGGGTGGAGGAGAAATAGACTCAGAAGACCCTGCTTGCTAGCTAGGATCAGGGTCTGGAAATGGCCTCTGAGGGAAGGTGGGGAACCACAGCACATTTTTCACTCACTGATCTCACCAGTCTTTTCTCAGTGAATGGGTGCACCTGCTGGTCAGCTGGGCTTGACTGAAGATCTCCAGCTGCCTGCATGGCTCAGGTAAGGAAAGCCCCAGTTCAGGTCTGGGTCTTGCTTTGCCCTAAAAGGCTGTGCCGAGCTGCCAACGAAGGACTGTGGGTACTGTAGTCTAAGGAGCAATTTTCCAAGCTACAAACATTCCAATTAGAAACACAGTGAGTGGGCAAACAAAACACATCAGGCTGGATGTGTTTTCTTCTGAACCCTGGAGGAACTTAAGCCAGCTGCTCCAGATTTATAGCTGCTCCAGATTTATTGCAGCAAAACCACAAGGCACTCAGGCTCTCAGAGCACGTAGGAAGGTGCTCTGCTCCTGCCATCTCTGCAAAGGAGACAGCGAGACCCCCACCCCACAGAGCTCCAGGGAATCCCAGTTTCCCATGCAGCTGTCATGCTGACTTTATGATGGGGAAGGTGTCCAGACTTCGCCAGAAGCAGGAGGCCAACTCAGGCACCTCTGACTTTGTGGCTGCAGCGCAGTGATGACTGTGAGGCATCCTGCCGTTCACTTCTGCCGCGAGCGCAGCTCGAGCGATGCCTCCTGCACTGGCGTGTGGCACTCCTTGAGCTGCTTCCAGGTGACGAGGAGACAGGAGAGGGCTCACCGCAGTGATCCTCAGCTCCCTGAGAGGTTTGCCAGCAAGTCTCCTGAAAGGTTTTGCTGCACTGCGGCCTGTGCAAAAGTCTTCTCCAGAAGAGTCTGCTGCCAGGCACCTCTCACAAGGGAATCTCAACCCATCAGGTTGTGCCATGTACTGTGCCATGTGTACAGGTACTGTGCCATGAGCAGTAGTGCTGAAATGGCTCCTGTCTTCTCCATTCAGGGCAATGTTCTCATTTGCCAAAGGACCAGCCTTGACCATCTCCCGCCTGTGAGTCAGTCCTGCTGGCACTCTGTCTGCAAGGTGAGGATGGCTGGGGTGTGCCCAGAGCTGGTCTATCACAGTGACAGGGACATCACCAGGACAGACAGCTGGGAAAGGAAGGCGACTAATGAATCCTGCTATTGAGCCTGAGGCTCCAAGTAGTGAAAGGCAGCTGCCCTGTGCCAGAGCCGTGCTGCACCCACTGCCTCGGTGGGGAAAACCCTGGGCTGTGTGTACTGTACCTCCCATCTGTGTCTGTGTCCGAGTGAGCTGATGGAGACAGACATGGGAGACTCCTAGGACATCTCTCCCTTGCATCCTCCTCACCCATTTTCTCCTTCCCCCTCCTGCAGTGATGAAAACACGGCTCGCAAGGCTGCTGCACTTCATCATCATCGCCTCCTTCAGTCAGGGCAAAGCCCCAAATGGCCGTAGGGTTTTGGGGGCGGCCCCGTTCCCCATCCGAGGGCTCGGTCTGGTGGGTGAGCGGTGGTATCGGAGTGCCCTCTGCTGGCCCCATTTCCGGACTCTTTGGCCTGTCCAAGCCTTGCACACCCCCAGTACTCCTGGAAAGCTGGCTCTCGGCTTGCCTCCCCATCCCCCGGCACCCCTGCCATGGTGGGCACCTCTCCAGCAGCCACACGAGCCAGCCCACGGGCAACACAGAGCCCTGCCAGTGCTGGGCCACAGCCCCAGAGGAGCCAGCACGGTGGGGAAGCGGGGACAGAAATGACTGTAAGCCAGCGATCACTCTCCTCCTTACCGAGTGCTATGGCAGAGGTGTGGCAGAGACTCCCAGTGGCCTTTGGGATATGTGCCCCATTCCGTGGGAGGAAAAGTCCATCCCATCCTCCTCAGCCCCAAGAGGCAAGAAAATGAGAGTTGTGGTAAAAGAGGCAGAGGAAAAGCACTCTCTCCCTTTAGGCTTGGTGCCACTCAAATGGTTGGCCCTGTGAATGAGTCTCCACAGAGCTGGGGCAAAACATCCTGACCATTTACCTGTTCCAGGTGTTTGGGAGCTTCCATCACACCGGGGTGTGCATGCATCTGATTCTCTTATTCTTTACGCCAAATTTCCCTGCAGAGCTCCCCTAGACAGCTCCCAGTGTTTTGACTATCCTAATCCTCCATGGTGAAACTGGCAAGGAAAACTGGAATCATTCTGCCTGGACCCAGGACACCTAGGTTCAGATCTGCCCATGGATTCCCGAGTTATGCGAAGAAAGCTCCCAAGACTGTGTACACAGATGGGGGGTCTGAAGTCCCTGCGGGTCACTGCTGATTTACACCAGCAGAAAACCTGACATGCTGTCTCTGGGCTCTGGAACTACAGAGGTGACTATCAGTTGCTCTCAGGAGTGGAGAAAAGGAGAGAACAAGATGACAATCCACAGAGCTCAGGTCCCTCTGTGGAGCTGGTCACTTGGTGCTTCAGCATGAAAGCCATTCAAGCAGGGATCACAGTGACCTGACAGATAAGAGGTGAGCTAATTAGCAGTGCTCTTCTCAGCCTCCTTCCAAGCTCGAGTGCTGCAGAAATGCTGAATACCAGGTCTAGTTGCTATCCAGGGCAATTGTTAGCTGGAAAGAGGTGATGGAGACTGGTTATCCAGGGAGATGACTTGAGTTTGGGTCTGGGGGTGTGATGAGGTATTTGGGGGCCTGTGAGGGAGAGATGCAGCGAGGTGCTGAACATGCCAGTACGAGTGGGCCTGACAGAGCAGAGAGGAGTCCCAGAGGAGCCCTGGAGGAGAATCCCTATGGAGAAACTTCCTCCCACATGTCATGGGTAGGCAGCTGAGCCCTGCAAGCACTTCCATCAGGAACTGCCCTTTATAAATATTACAAAACAATCACAGAAAAAAAAAATCATATGCAGTAGAAGGAGGGGTTTTTAAAGGAGAAAAAAAAGTGTCCTGCAGCCTCATCAAGTGGAACAGTGCTGTGCCCTGCACTGGAAGGAAACACTGAAATTGCTTAGATATGCAGTACTTCAAAAGACTTCACCACGGGACTAACTCATAGTGTTGTCACCCTCACTGGGACTGCTTGTGGTCTCAAAATGCCATGCATGGCAGCTCTCTGCCAGGGAGGGAGCTATGAGTGGATACCATCCTTCCCCGGCCTTCATTAGAGTAATGTAAAAATTAAACTGACAGTATTCAAGATGAGGTAAAAACTTGCCTTTCCCTCAGCTTTTCATTAAGCACTGCTGAAACCACTGCCCTCTCTCCCTGTCTGATAGTCATCTAAATGTCGAGCCACAGACAATGAGGAGCCAACCTCTGCTCCTATTAACCCAAACTGCTGGAAGAATTGCAGGGCAGAAAAACCACTTTCCCTGGTAAAAATGTAAATGTCACTTTACAGAGGACAACTACAATTTGACAGAAAATCCATCGCCTCTTCCAAACACTTTGTGAGCTCTTTTAGGTGCCATGCCGTGGCTTGTTGAGCAAGCAAGGTGGAACACAACTGCTATTTTTCAAGACCCATCTACTCAATCTCCATCTGCAGTCCATTTATCTGTCACTGGATGGGCCTGTCACTGCCACAGGGGCTCCCGTTTTAAAAAAAGCACCAAAAAAAGTGAAAGGCGACCAAGACCTCCTTCCTTTCTCCTCACCAGACAAATTCAGATCCCTGAGATGTTGGCATGGATCCCATTCTCCATGGTCCCCTGGCTAAATCCCAACCAAAGTGGTGTCAGGCTGGGAGTTCCCTGGGCTCCTCTAAATGAAAATGATTTTCTGCTACTGAAATTGAGATCCCATTATCCCAAACTGGATCACTTCCAAGTAGCACAGAAGCCTTCAGCCTGTTTCCTCACCCACTAGGTACCAGCTCCTCCCAGGTAAGTCAATACACTTCCCTGGTGTCCTGCAGCAGTGCTGGGGAACAGCTTCAGGGACATCTCACGGATTGCAAAGCTCCCAGAGGGAACAAGCTTGTGATGATTCCTGTGCCATCAGAACTGGACTTTCAGGAGAAGAGCTGAGAATAGAAACCCACACTGAAGTCCTGGAACAAGCCCTGACTACAACTCTCCACAAGCTTCTTTCCCTCAAGGTCTCTATGGCCTTCTGCCCCATTCCCAGCCTGGTTGTTCTGGGTTGGCACAGACCATGTGGGAAACAAAGACCAGAATTCTTCTGAGGTATAGGAAATGCTTTTTATCAGAGCTCTACCCAAGCCACCCATCCATTAGTCAGTGACTCCCACTGTCTGCCAGACTGCTTTAATTCCTTCTCTGTGAATGCTTCCTGACTTCACCACCCTGGAAGTCCCTCCTTAGATCAGGTGGAAGGCACGGGGCAGTGCCTGAAATAGTTAACTCCCCTGCTGAGGATGCCAAGCTCCATCAGCCGTACCAGGGTTCCAAAAAACAAGAACACTCCAGGTATTCTGCACCTGATATCGACATGCAGCACTCCAGGGCACAGAGGGCTCTCAGAGAAACTCACGGCACTGTGGGAATAACCACAGAGAAACAACCAGGAGAGGGAATGAGAAAAAGAGATATAAAAAGGAAAGCAGAAAAATGAACACATTTGAGGGCAGGGAAAGTACAAAGAACAATGTGGAGATGCTGAGCAGCAGAAAGTGAGCAGATGAAATGATATTCACAGAGACCTGGGTGGGAAAGAAAAGGGGAGGGAAGCATATAGAGGGGAAAGCACAGATGCAAGGAAAGAGAACACAGAGAAAGGAAGGGGGGAGTCAGACAGGGAGAAAGGGAGGGATCTGGAGGGATTGCCTGATGTCAAATCTGATAGAAAAGAGGATTTATCTGCAAAAATAACCCAGATCTAAGCCACAGCTTCAGAGCAGCTGCGTACAAAGCCACAGCACTATTTGCTCTTAACTAAGAGCAAAAATGAGCTGGTGCAGGTTGCGAGGCAAAGCAGGGTCGTGCCACACCAGGAGGCCACCCATCCCAGGCTGCCCATCAGCCTGGACCAAGACGAAGGCAAGGCAAGGCAAAGAAAAGAAAGAAAAGAAAGAAAGAAAGGGAGGGAGGGAGGAAGGGAGGGAGGAAGGGAGAAAGGGAGGGAGAAAGAGAAGAGAGAGAGAGAGGAAGGAAGGAAGGAAGGAAAGAGAGGAAGG
>VZRV01007880.1:359392-465111 GCA_013398115.1 Falcunculus frontatus | reverse complement strand
AGAAAAGAAAAGAAAAGAAAAGAAAAGAAAAGAAAAGAAAAGAAAAGAAAAGAAAAGAAAAGAAAAGAAAAGAAAAGAAAAGAAAAGAGAAAAGAAAAGAAAAAGCAAGGGCGAGCAGGGACGGCGGGACCGTCCCTGTCCAGGGTGCTGACCACAGCCCAGAGCCGGCCCGCTCTGCTCCTCCTGCCCCTTCCCGTCCCAGAGGGCAGGGGCCACTCTGGGGACTGCAGGCGACCAAAAGCAGTGTGCTTCTCGGAGCGAGCCGAGCAGTGGGGAAAGAAACACACAGTCAGCTACAAATAAAAGATATTTTCCCCATTCCTCTCTCCAGCCAGTAATTTCAGCAGCAGCGCTGGGCTTTCTCAGGGCAGGACTGGATGACCAGCAGTAAAGTGTATGCTCATGGCTGGGGAAGTGAATGAGCATAAAGCACCTCTGGAGCTGCATTTCTGACCGGTCTGGAAAGGTCAGTGTATGGATTGGACATCCTCTCTGTGAAGGACAGCACTCACTCCTTGGGCCAGGCTCTCAGTACTCCTCGCCTGTGTTGTCCTGGATGCATCTGGGTGCCCTCTGTCCCTATTGCTGCTGGATCCCAGGCTGTCAGAGATTGAGATGGGAGGATGAACTCACAGCTACCCAACCTGCACCTGATTGATCCAGATTACATGACCAGGAATTGGCAGTCACACAAGTGCGGTGTGTGTTGGGCCATGTTTGCCACCAGGGAGCTTTTGGTGAGGAGGTTTCACTCCATGGCCTTGATGCTTACAAAAGGCTTAGTCTGAAAAGAGGTCTTAAAACCGCGGTCCACCCACAGGTGGACAGCTGCTCTGTCCACACAGCAGTCTGAGCTGGGACTGTGGACTGCCAAGTCATTTTGAAAGATGAAAGGGCTGGAATGGAGCTTGGCCTCCTCTGCCCTCAGCTCCAGGATGTGTCTCTGCCTCTTCTCAAACACATCCTGGCTTCACCAGGCCATTTTTTTTCCAGAGAATTGCAGATCAGCTGCCTCACAGAGGAGAAAGCAGTGCCCAGGACCCTGACAGAGCAGCTCAATGGGCATCTACAAATGGTGTTGGCACAGAGTTGCAGAACAAACCTGTCTTTTCACGATCAACCTGGTGCTTTGCTACCAGCAACTGGGTTTGTCTGGACCAGAACAATGTGTTTTAAGAGCCAGCTGGACAAACATGTGACAGAAGGGGTATAAGGAGGCTGGCCCTGCTGCAGGATTAGATAACCTCCTGATAGCTCAGCACCTCGCTCACTCTCTGTGATTCTGTGACCACTGTGATTCCGTGCACACTTTCCAGTCACACAGATCATTGTGCTACCAGATTAATAACAACACAAACACTTCCTTCAAACACTGAAATCTTGCTTATACTTCACATGTAGCAGGAACTTGACATGGCACAAACATGATTCGTGCCATATCCATATAACAGCAAGCACAACTGTATAAGCACCCTTCTCCAGGTCACCACAAGAGGCAAAATGACCTCCAGGGATGCAGATGCAGGGCATCAGCTGGCTCCCAACTCTCCTGTGAACCGAGCAAATCAGGGAGCTTTTAATCAACTGGGCCCACATTACATGAGGATGTGCTGCCTGTCAGCAAGCCAGCCCCCATCTTTTGGGATGACTGAAGCCAGGAAAATAAACCAGGAAGAATCAGAAAAGAACAGCACAGTCCCAGGTCAGCCAGGATAAATTAGCTGCCTTGTGGCATCTCCCCCAGCTCTGCTCTTCTTGGCTGTCCTGCACCCAGTAGCTCACTGGCTGAGTAGCCATCCCTCTCTGGTGGGCCAGTGCCACATGTTTAAGTTGGAACATTATTTTCCAGTTCTATGAAATTGGATTAAGGGTCAGACAATACTGACTGTTATTTACCTTTGATTAAAACCAGCCCTCCTCCCTCCCAGGCCAGAGAGACCAATGTTGCTGTTATTTACTCTGCTGCCAAACCTGGAGTTCAATCCCTGCCCTGCGGCACTCAATAAAAGCCAGCGCAGAGATGGGGGTGTGCAGCAGGCAGGGCTGAGTGGGTGGAAGGGGAGTGATTATCCGGGCCACCATGTCCAGTCTGTTTCTTTTGCAGTCAGACTCTGGCTCAGGAAGGACAGGGGTGCTCAAAGTGCCTGCCTCTGTGGATCACAGGGCTGATAGGAATCCAGCCAGGGTGATCCCAAGCAAGCCCAGTTTGCCCCCATGCCTGTCTCTGGTCCTCTCCCCTCAACAAATCTCCACTTCCACACAGCTCCCCTTTTTGTTTGTCCTTCTTCCTCTCTCTTCCCTCAGCCCCCACCTTCACCTTCCTCCTCCCCTCCCTGCCAAGACCTCCCTGCCTCCCCTTTCTGCCATTTCCTCTCTTCTGCTCCCACTCCTTCCCACCCTCTTCCCCCCAGTTCTTTTCTCATTCCTCTCATTCTGCTCCTTCCCTCTCCCCCACTCTCCAAGCCGCTATTCCAGGACAATAGAGCAGATGGCAGGCTGTTTGTTTTATACGTCCCTTTGGAAAATCAGCTCAGCTGTTGAATCTGTGACTTTTGCTAAAAACAGACACCGTCCAATACAGCTGAATGCCAGGGAGAAAGGAGAGGGTGTGGGGGGGGCCCTGCTCTCCCTACCAGCTGCACTGTCTGTCTGCACCCCACACCATGCCTTTGGGAAACAAGCCTTTCAGAGAGCCCAGAGAGAAGCTTCTCCCCTGCAGAAAAAAACACCACGGCACACAGAGAGAGCTTGGCCAGCTTCTACAGTCAGCCTCACTCCAGCCAAAGCTGATGTGGGAAAGGTGGGGGCAGTGTGGAAGGGGCAGACTCTTGTCAGCACATCCATCCTGCTCACTGCCCCAGCCTGCTGCTTCTCCGAGTGTTCATGGAAGCTGAGTTAGCTGGGGTATGCTCAGGCAGGAGATATAGCACAGAGTAGGGAAGCTGATGCTCTTTGCCAGCCCCATATCTCCTCCTGTGCTACTGGGGGAGCCATGAGTGAGAAACCACCAGCCAGCAACGAGTGTCTGGGGAGGGGAAGACAGTCCTTGCTTTTTTCCTTCTGGCTTTCCCCTCTTTTTTTGAACCCCTAAGCTCCAAGGTACTGGTCATCAGGCCACCATTCATTATTTGCCAGCACAGCCATGAAGAGGATATAAGATTTTTTTTCTGGTTCTTTCTCTTATCCAAACCACTTGCTTCATCCCTCACCTCTCCCTTCACATGTGCTTATATCAAACATCTTTCAGATCTTCATGGTATTTCTGGGTGGAAAGGAAACTCTGCTCCTGAACTCTGCCCCTCCCTGGCCCAAAGACCATCTTCTTCTTCCTGCTTAGACATGACAATAGTGTCTCATCGATCCTGCAAGCCCTCCCCTCCTTTCCCACCCTGTCTCTGCTTGTCAGCAATTCAGAGTAGGCACCCTGTCCAGCACGAGGTACAAGCTTGCCTTGGCTCAGAACCAGGGCTGCTGGATTCTCTGCCAGTGCAATTGCTGGATATTCCATGGCATATCCTCCGTCTGATACAACATGGCCAAAGGCACCAGCTGCAGATCCTCTCTGTGCCCACTTCTGGGGTGGGATGAGGAAAGCAGGGTTTCAGAACAGCAGCATCTCTCGCCATCCAAATGCCCTGTTTTATCGCACTTCTTTTCCCTACACTGCTAAAATCAACACTGTCTTGTTTTCAAGCAGTGGCAGAAGGGTCAGGGCCAGCAAATCCTGTTTAATTTGTTCTTAAAGTTCACTATGGATCAGATGCAGCTCCCAACAAAAGCAAGAGAGGCTTAACCAAGGCACAGTCAGCTGTAAAATCAGAAGAGGCTCCTTTGCCTTGCAAAATCCTGGAAGGCAATTTAAACACAACAGATAGGCAAGGAGCCCATTCTTGGGGGTCTGTAATTAATCACTTACAGTTCAAACAGGGAGAGAGATTAAGTTCCCAGCTTTCTTGGAGTCCAAGCTGGATCAAACAGGGAGGGAAAAAAATCTCAGGCTGTCAAGGCTTAAAGAGGCAATGCCATCTGAGCAACAACAGCTCAGTTCTGCACTCCTTTAACCTCCCAGGTATTTAGGCAGAAAGTCTACAGGAAAAATTCCTGCATCAGCTGGTGAGAACAGGCACAATTACTTGAACATTTATGACGCTGCTCTTTTTCCTGGCCTTGCTTATGTCTGTGGCAACACTTGAATCCTCTTCAGTGGAGCCACATCATGAGCACTATTTGGCACAGGAGAAAGTTCCAGTTAGTCTGAGATTCCATCTCTGGCACCAGCTGCTAGCAGGCTCCTTGAGGAAGAACATAAGGATGGTCCGTGCCTCCCTGTGACCATGCACTTACTGAATGGAGTAATCACCCACCCTCCTTCAGCTTTGCATCCATCCCAGCAGTGTGTAGAGCCAGCTCCCAAGTCAGGTTTTTCAGAGATTGAAGACAAAAGAAATTTAACAAATTAATTAAAAGAGCTGCTGATCCCACTCTGGACTGTCTGAAAAGCCTGCATTGCAAGCAAGGGCAGAAGAAGTATCAAAATTCAGAAGCTAAATCTGTTGTAAGCAAGTGACTGTAACACTGATGAAAAGACACTGACTCGTCTGGAGTGTTATTAAAAAAACGAGAGGTTCGGGGCCAACCAAACTGATCTCACCTCTTCCAAGGTGAACTCTGTCTCACAGGCTGCCATTCTCAGTGGCATTGGTGAGCTGCAGTTGCCCAGATGACAAAAAAACACCCAGAGCTGGGGGGCCAGGCAACACCCCCTTCCCTGCTCTTGTTGGGCAGCCCTCAAACAACACTTTCAATGCACTGCTAAAATTCCTGTGCTCCTTCAAGGCCTCGCTTGGTGCTTTCTTTCCTTCCAATCTCCTTTCTTCCTGTTCCTATTTCTCATCTTTTGACTCCTGTCTAATAAAGTGCTCACCTTCTGAAGGCTGCTCTTTAAGCAAGAAGCCTGGGGAGAGAGCTGAAGGCTGCAATCTGGGTACAAGTTGGGTAAATCCCACAGTGGCTCAGGAATCTGTTTTTCTTCGGCAGCAGAGCTGCTAAGAGGAGTTGGCACCAGAGACAGAACCATTGTCTAGTGTTGCTATTCTTCTCTCTCCCCTTCAAGTCTTTAGCAACAACTGCAGTTTCCCACCTATTTCAACTAACTTCTCTTTCCCCCTAAAGAAAGGATAGTCATTAGCATTTTTTTTGCACTGTCAAATAGGGCTTTTCTTATAAAGGTTGTTCATGCTAAGGGGAAAGTGAAAAGATATTGTTAACATGAAAGCTTTACTTAATATTTTACATTTCAAATACTGTGACTGCCTTTTTTTTTCCCCCTCCTTCTCCTTTTTCTGAATTTTCAGTATACAGTTTAAACATCATTAATAGTGTTGGTTGCTATGGTGTTGGGCAGGCAGAGGTGTCTGTACTTGAAACCTTGAACTACACTTAATGTTGTACAACAGCAGAGTCATGCCAACACCCTTGACTTTGACCCCATTTTCCCCAGTAAAATATAAAGACCATGTCTCCGTTCTTTTTCGTTCTTGGGAGAGGGGTTGGGTTTTTTTCCCTGCAATGAGAAAAAGAAGTGTGAGCTAGAGAAAGGTAGAGATATGAAAAAAAAAGAAAAAGAAGAAAATACAAATTTAATAGACCCAGCGGAACCTTTCCAAAATCTTTGTTACATCAAGAGAAAGAGAATAAAAAAAGACAACCCCCTGAAAAGTTTCACATGAGATTGTTTCTCATTTTCCCAAGCAGCTAAACATTTTAATAAACTGGGAAAATGAGACTGTAAAACCACAACATCTGACAGCAAGCCCCAGGGGCAGGAACCATTCCTGAAACTAATTTTAACTCATGTTTTAACGTTGATCAGATTTCATGTGGTGAATGTCCCATTAAGCTGTCTCTCTGTACTTAGAGAAAGCCTGGTTTCTTTTGTCGACTCAGGAGCTATTTTCTTCCCAGCGTATTGTCGTCACAGGCATAGCAGGACTTTTCTGTCATTCATTTCTCTACAGCCCAAGAGATGCCCTGCCCCAGACATCTTCTCATCTGTTCGGATTCCTTATGAGACAAGACATTTTCCACAAAAGTGGCACTTAAATGCTCCAGCAACGAAGCCCAGTCTTAAATGGGTCCCCATGCAGCCACTCAAGGACTCAACCCATTAAACATCTGATCTTCAGCCATGCAAAAGGCACCATGTCAATTCAGACCAGCTGAGGCCAGGATCCAAAGCAAGCTTTCAGTTTCCCCACTTTGCTGTTACCCCAGGGAAGTGAAGCTGCTGTACCAGTTTCCTCACATGAATCGCATTTTGCTCTGACTGTCACCAGGACATCTACAGACACGACCAGCTTTTTAACTCCAAGTCTCTATTAACATCAGCTGAAAATCTGAATGGGGAAAAATGATACATCCAAGTAGCATAGGTTTCTCTTGAAGACTCGTTTCTTCTCACAAAAGCGTATTTCATCTCCTGGTTGAGTTCAAGCCCAACCACTTGTCCTGTGGGGCAGGACTTCTTGGTGCTGCATCCCTCTTCCAAGAGCTGTGTGTCTGCTTTGTGCCACGTGGATTCTTGGTTGGCACAGCCGTGTGAGCCAAGGGCTTTGCACAACTCAAGGAATGGTCACTGGCATCAGCTCGCTCCTCTGCCTGCTCAGGATGAGCTTCTAGTTCAAAGGCCTGTTGTGCAACAGAAGAAAGCAAGGCTGTGTGCTGCTACACAAGCTGACTAAATGCCAGTAAGAATGACCAGGTTGGAAAACAGCTCTACAGGCTCCTGCCTTCTGTTTTTCCAGAAATTAAAGTGCTCGTTCTTTTCTAGATGCCCCTTTGCAGAGGTGGAAGGTCTTTCTGACGCCTTTCCTTTAAACCTCGTGTGCGCTGTGTAGGAGATGCTGGTGCTTGGGGGGGGTTGGAAGGAGGTGACAGAGTGGCCAGTTTTCAAAACAGCAAAGCCATAGTGACAGTCGCCTTTGGCTCTTCCAGCCCACCAGCAGCAGGCTTAGTCACATCAGCAGCATCAAAGCTGAGCAGCTCCTTAGAGAAAGGGCATTTGTCCTTTCATCTGGAGATTACAGGATCTCTCACAGATCCCAGCAGTGTTTTGAAATGCTCTTTAAAGAGAAATACCTGTTTGTGGCACCACCTGCCATTTAAAAAGGCCTCTGTGCCTTCCATCTTTCCCTGCAACACTTTCCCCCAGCCATTTAACTGTGGGTACAAGGACAAAATTATGCCAAAGTTCATTCCCCAGCAAGGACCACTGCCCAGCTTTCACACCGGGCACTGTATTGAGAAAAGGACCCTTCACAAACATGCCAGAAAGCTTGTAACCTATTTGGGCCCACTCCTTCCCCCTGTTGCACGCAGCAGGGACGGCAGGGAGGCAAAAAGCTGCTAGTAGCATCTGGAGGAAAGACCCACAGAGATGAAAAGCTCTTTGCCTTGCTCTTTCCATTCCTTCATGACTTAATTTTTTTGGTTGGAGACAGAAAAGATCGTAAAGCTGTAACCTCTAATCCGCTCCTGAGCACTCCTTCTCCATCTCTTCCTTTCTCCTCTCTTTCAGCCAGTTCTAATCCTTTATGTCTCTTCTCACAGATAGGAGTTGGAGTCTAATCTCAGACGACAGGTTGGTAATTAGAGCAAGAGATTATCCTGACCCCACATCAAGAAGGTAAAAGGAGAGGAATAATGCAGCACCATACAAGATCAAACCTTCAACATTCAATATGGGAACCATCCCCATCTCGCTCAGTTTCCTCCTGGCTCCCTTAGCCCACGCCCTCTCTCTTGTCCTACCAGAGCAGGGGACTCCTAATTCTTTATACTTCCTGCCTATCTCCCCTCTGTTGAGCAAGGACTATGCTTTTCCAGGATTCATTCAGCACAGAAATGGTCACACTTTCCATTTCTATAGACTTTGATTATGCAGAGACTCAACAGGTCTGTGGCTGCAAAGTGTGGGCAGTAGGGAAAGCACAGATAGAGAGGAAGAGGCCCTGCTCAGAGAGTCTGGAGCCATGACATGCTGCCAGCCACCCTCAGCTGGGCACTGGGTACACACACACACACAGGGCCCTTCTAATGCAGCAAGATGCAGCCAGGGCACAGAGCAGCAGCAGCAAGTCCTCATCTCTCCCCAGATGCCCAGCAGTCACTATCCGATCCTTGATCTGCCCAGAAGGCATACTGCTCCCATCCCTTGCACGTTTCCCAGCACAGATGAGAAGCTCATTCATGTGTCCAGCCCATCTTATCCATCTTTGGATCAGACCTTGACTGATCCTGTCAATCCTGTGTCACCAGTATTGAGCGAGGACCAAGAAAGCCATCACAGAGCCTGAAAACCACCATAGAAAAGGTGAAACTGGGAGCACCAAGCTTCTTGAGTGTCCCACTCCCTACAGGGGAAGAGGTGTCACCAGGATTCACTGTAGCTGAGGCTCAGGCATCACCAGCCAACAGCCTGCAGGCACCAGGAGGTGTCGGGATAGAGGTGGCAGTGGAGTGATCGAAACCTGCTGGGGAGAAAGCAAAGCAAGGTCAGAGGACAGTTTTAACACCAGCACACAGCTGGAAGATGGAAGACCTCTCCCTCACATCCCATTCCACATCAGGTGCCTGCCCTGCACCACAGAGCTCAGGACTAGTTGTTGACCCCAAGATGTCTTTTCTCAGAAAAGCCTCCCTCCGACACCCAAATCCAGCTCTAGCCCATGTGGGAGCCCAAGCCCACAGCTGACCCTGATCACAAGCAGGGAGATGGGCACTGCACCATCCCCTGCTACATGGTTCTGTTGATGCTCTTTTCATCACCTAGCTGCTTCCCACCCCTGCTATCTCCAGCCAGGATCTTCCTACTCATGCTCTGCAAATAACAACTTTAGGTTTGTTCACTCAAAGAGGAGAAGGTAAATCAAAGAACAGTTTTGTTTGCAGTCAGGCTGAAGTGAACCTTTTTATTTTTTCCCTTCAGTTTTCTCAGCAAAGCATAAAATGAAAAAGCAAGCAGAATTTCCTTTCCTGAGTTTAAAAGAACATTTCTGCTCCTGTCCCTGAGGTAAAAGGTTAGCTTGTTCAGCCTCAAAACGGGAAATAAACAGCAATACTTCTGGCTTAGGAATTGTCCAAATAAAATGTTTTCAATGCTTCGTTTCTTCCCACTCACCCAAAAAGGTCTGCAAAGTTTATAAGCGTGCACAAACAGCTTAATGCTGGGCTGCCCCTCACCCAGCAAGCCATGTGACTGTAAGGTTTCTGTCCCTCCCTGTAGCCCTCCTGCACCCTGTTGGGCTGCCTCCCCCTCCCCGCCTGTTGTCCAGGGCTCACACAGCAGCAACACCCAGAGCACTCACGCCCCATACCTTGAGGGGTCCTCCTGGGGTGAGAAGGGACCGCTGAGCTCAATGACATTGAGTTTGTTCTCAAACACACCATAGCTGAGGGTGACCTACAAAGCAGTGGTGAGAAAGGAGCAGAGAGGGTGAGGTGAGTTCAGGAGCAAGGAATTTGCTGTGGGTGACAGAAACTCCCATTCTAGTTCTTTCTCTGCTGGCTTAGCCTCTGCCTTCCACATCTCTCCTGTCTTCCTTCCCATGACAGTCCACCCTACTAAGTCCTTTGCCAGGCAGACACAGTGCCATGTCAAAGGCCCTTTCCCAATCAATCCTCATTTCTGCTCGTCCTTGCGCCACATTCTCCCAGGGATGCCCTCAATCCTCCCGTCACTCCCCATACATGTGCTCCCCACCACTGATCCCAGGGCACTGTGACTGGCAGCTGTGCTGCAGGCAACATCTGCTCCTTATTTCAAAGAAGCATTTGTCAGGAAAGCCTCCCCAGAAGAGCAGATGATTGATTCAATGCACATCAGTGCCATCAGTGGAACCACGTGCCTGTAAGCTCCCCTCCACTTCTCCTTCCTTACACACCTCCCTCCTGCTTCCTTTCCCCTCCTCACCTGCTGCATGAGCTGAGAGGTGGGGATGAGCTGCAGGTTCTCCAGGTGGGAGTGGAAGAGTGCATTGGGAATCAGCTGCCCACCGACTTTGCACTCGATGATGTAACCCACGGTGCAGTCATCCGGCAGGCGGATGAGCTCAGAAGTGCTCAGGAAATTCCTGCCACTGGAACAGAGTAGGGCTGCGTTGGTTAGGAAAAGGGTAGGGGCAGATGTAGGCATCCACTTGGGTGGGAGATTACTGAAAACCAGAGTAAATCCTGTAACCAGGTGAGAAATCCCCGAGTTCCACCTGCAAAGATTTGGGAATGGGTTTGCTCTTTCACCATTCCCAGCCATGCTGTCCCTGATACATATCCAGATCCTTGGTAAGCTGATGCAGAGAGCTGACAGACTTCACTGAGTCACTTCTCCACCTGTTTGGTGAAGTGCATTGAGTCCCTGGCGGGTCAGACAAGCCACCACAAGAGAAACAGTGGGAGCACATGGCCAGGTCCAGGGGGAAGAAAAAACAGGACATGCAGCTTGGATAAGCCATCCATGGGTCCACTGCAATGTAACACCACATACTTGGCCACCTTTTGATGACAGGCTAAACCCAATTTCTGTATTGGCAGTAGTTACACAGCATGAAGCACTGTCTACTATAACAACCCCCAGCCAGTTCAAATGTATTTTAAGCATTTCAAAAACAGAAGTGGCGGACTTTATGCCAGGTTAGGCATTATCTATCTGTGCCACTTTCATTTTACCTTAGATCACAGATCATCTTCCTGACTGGGTACCATAAAATACATCTCATGGGCTTTGGCTAAAGAAGCCACCTGGTGTGGATCAGATCTGCTCTTCTGGGTATGCTCAGACCTGGTTAAGGCTGGCACAGCCAATGCCTACCAGTGTAGGCGCATACAGCCTGTGGTATAACCCAGGGCATCGTGGAATACATCATCTTGTTGTAGGCTGGGATAACACAAGACCATGCATCAAGCTGAGGAAATGACAGTGGGCACCCTGAGAAGCCGAAGAGGGTTTGGGGTGAGGGAACAGAAAACTGGCTCCAGAGGAGGGTAGAGAAAGTTGGAAAGAGGCAGGTGAAGGGGAGTTGAGGTAGGCAGATAGGAAAACCACTTAGGAAAAGAATCAGAGGAAGCTAAAAGGGATGGGAGGGAGTGTGGGGAGTAACCAAGAGCTTTAAGGCGGTGGGGAGAGAGGAGTCCATCATCCTATGACCATACTTGTAGATGTGCCTGCTCTTGCCAGTTTTCAATCAGTTGGCAGACCCACCCACTTCCTCCAGTCCCACATCTTGCAGACGTGCAGCGTGTGGCACTCTGCCCCTTTGCAAACACCACATGCACAAATCCACGTCTGACACCACCAGGAATTAACGTGCAGCCATGTCCTCATCCCCAAAGGCTCCCGTGCTCCCCGGCTCACCTGGCCCAGGGCACCATTTTCCTTGCCAGCGTGCGGCTGATGCAGAACCCAGCCCCTCCCGTGGCAAACCAGAAGCGCACGGATTTCTGGAGAGAAACGCCAGAGAAAATCAATGGCAGACACTCAGACAATACCATACTCCCAGAGATGGGAATGCTGGAAACCCGGCTTTGATGTCAGGACAAACACAGCTCTATTGTCACCCCAGCCCCCGGACTGCTGCCCAGAAGATGGACTTGCCAGCAGTACAGCATCGATTTTCACCTCCTCATAACTGGAATGGCCAGCTCCTGCTGGCAGCAACAGGTGGGCTGCCTGGGGCAGGCTTGTGTCCTGTCAGACACATACCCAAAGGCAGAGCAGCACATGGGACTCTGCCCCTTGGATGATCAAATTTAGTCAACACCTACAGCCATGTTCAGACAAGATGGCAAATTTCCAGCTGTTGCCCATTGCTCCTGGGACCTGTCTCTCCTTGCAATATTGTGCTGGTTTTGGCTGGGGTAGTGTTAACTTTCTTCACAGTGGCTGGTGTGGGGCTGTGTTTTGGATTTGTGCTGAACACAGAGTTGACAACACAGAGATGGTTTAGTTATTGCTGAGCAGGGTTTACACACAGCTGAGGGCTTTTCTGCTTTTCATACTGAGCCACCAGTGAGGAGACAGGGTGCAGGGGAGGCTGGGAGGAAACACAGCTGGGACAGGTGACCCCAAATAACNCTGGGAGGAAACACAGCTGGGACAGGTGACCCCAAATAACTAAAGGGATATTCCAGGCCATATGACATCATGCTTGGTATATAAAGTGTGGGGAGAAGGAGGAAAGGGGGGTACATTTGGAGTGATGGCATTTGTCTTCCCAAGTCACCGTGACACGTGATGGGGCCCTGCTCTCCTGGAGGTGCCTAAACACCTGCCTGCCCGTGGGAAGCAGTGACTTAATTCCTTGTTTTACTTTGCTTGTGTGCATGGCTTTTGCTTTCTCTGTCTTCATCTCAACCCACGAGTTTTCTACCTTTTTGCCCTTTCGATTCTCTCCCCACTCCCTCTGGTGGGGGAGTGAGGAGTGGCTGCGTGGGGCTTGGCTGCTGGCTGGGGTTAAATCACGGCAAGTGTGAGCCAGAGCACCAAAACAACCCACTGCCCCCACACCACCACCACAGGCTGTACCGTCTGGTTGTTTGGCAGCGTTTCGGAGGCCCAGATGGGTCGGTTCAGGCTGGGTTTGCCCAGGTAAACATCCCACGTCTCCGAGTAGGAGGACAAAAGCTTCAGGAGCGCCCGAGGGTTCAGGTAGTTGTCATCATCCAAGTGGCAAAACCAGCTGAGGCAGACAGGAAGACACAGGAAGTTTGCAGTAAGGAGGGTGCCTTTTGCTCTCAGGGGTCCCCCCACAGCAGCCCTGTCTCACCTCAGGCCGCTGGCCAGGAAGGTGTCAAACTCTGCAGCCATCTTGCAGGACAGGGCCAGGTGGCTGTGCTCGGCAGAGCAGCTGGTGAAGATCACACGGCCACCTGCAGAGGAGGGAAAGCTCAGAGCCAGCCCACTTTGCACGGTCACAGGGAGGACATCTGGGCAGGAGGGAAGGGGTTTGTTCACAGACAGTCTCCTCACAGCCCCCCAAAAGGCATCCAAGCCCATGGTGACGTGGGTTCCACTCTTCCCCCTACAAGGAGATGAAATCTGGACAAAGCCAAGCACCTTGGCCAAGACCAGGACATCTGCCATCCACACTTCCACCCAGCCCACTGCCAACCATGATGCAGAGGTTGAGGGGCTCTGTCATGGGCTGCTTCTACCCACGGATGCTTTAAGGCAGACAGCACCCTGCCTCCAGTCGGCTGCGTGCCCTGGGGTAAGCCAGATACACCAAATCATCACCACCACAGCTTGGGGCCCTCCCACGGCACATGGCAAGGGGCGTGTTTCAGTGGGCAGTGCTGGTGCAGGAGAGCCAGCCCTCACACCAGACCCTCTCTCAAGGCCAGGGCAGTTCAGGGGCTGAAGGCAGAGTGGAAAGGTGGTGTCATAGGACAGGTCATTACCCACTCTCCTTTTCAAGGCATCATCTTCTTCATCAGTGAAGATGTAGGTCTGGGGAAACAAGGAAAAGAGGTTACTCTCAGGGATGGAGCTGGTGCTGTTCCTGCCTTTCCACTTCTTTCTCCCACAGCTGGACACACTCGATATGGTTACCCCACTCCATCCTCTGCTGCCGTACCCACTCCCTGGCAGCAGCTGAACAGAAGGGTGGCTGTGCTCCCCCTTCCTTGTGTGGCTTCATTTTCACCCCCATCCCACCACTTGGGGAACAGGGGACCCGTGACACTGAGTGAGGGGGCGAGGTAGCCCTGGATTAGGTGTCAGTGGTAGAAAAATTAAAGCATTGTGGTTAAATTACACTTGGGTTAAAAGAACATCTGCTTGTGTGTGAAGCGTGCACAGCCCCCTGCCACTTTCTGCCCCCTCCTCCTCCTCTTCCTCCACTCCCAGGCTTCTCTAATCCCCCTTGCTGCCATTATGTGGCACATCTCCCCCTCTTCAGAGCCAGGCGAGGATCAGGGCTGGTGGAGAAAAGCTTTCCTCAGGCAGAAAATGAGCTTTCATGAAATGAAAAAGGAGTCGCGAGCTGTAAACAGTCTCCCCACCAGCTGCCCACAGGCTGGTTAAACACAGCACCTGCGCAGGCACAAAGGGAACAAAGCAGGCAGACAACAGCTCCAGGAGCCATCACCACTCCCAAAGGCTATGGCAAGGAAACTAGAGCCTCTACATCTCCCCACACCCACCCAGCATTTGGGAGATAGATCCCTATCTAGAGGACGCAGGAGGAGAAATGTTGTGTATGTGAAAAGAAGGCAATGAAGGACCCTCAGAGATCACCTGGCTCAAGCAGAGGCAGCAGGATGGTTTCATGATCTCAGAGGGATGAGCTACAGCGCTGGGTGAATTACCCTCCAACAGCTGAGCTGCAGCAATGGAGCATGCACACATTCCTACCCTGCCCCACCAGGAAAGACTCTTAGTTAAAACCACTTACAAGGCGATCATGTGACACGAAGCAATTAACTAAGTCTCAGGTAAAGGAACTGCTCTGGGTCAGGGGACCATGCCACAACCTTCAGGCAAGGCAGGGATTGTCAGCAGCATGGGATTTCCCTTGCCAGCGTGTCAGAGTTAGAAATTTCCACTATCGCAAATGCTTTCATCTTAAGGAAAAAAAAAACAAAACTGAAACTGTTGAAACTTTCTGGCATTTTCAAAAATAAACCCCAAGAAATATTGTTGCTGGAAATTACTTGCTTACAGATATAAAACCAACTAGATATCACGTGTCTAACAAACATCACATTTGATTGACTTAAAATAGCAATCTGCATCTTTTCCAAATTTTCTACTTGTAAAATTATTCTGAGGTTCCCAGTTTTCTCTCGATGCAAGATGGGAAACGGGGTTTTTTTGCAGACATCCAACACGTTTCTGTGGAACCCAAGGATGAAAAGTACACTGTCACCACAGGCAACAACAGACTGTCCAAAATAACTGGAAAAAGGGAACTGTGAGTGTGGGGACTAGGCAAGTCTGATTTTTCTGGCTCTTTCAAACTCTGATCTCCATGGCACACCTGGCTGTGCTCAAGAAATGCAAAAGAAGATCACAACAGCACATGCAACTGCCTCCATCCTCGTCTCTCCATCCCTCACACCTGAGAAACCTGGAACAGCAGTTGCTGCCAGAGATGAAGCACAGAAAGTATCCCCCTATTCTGGAGTGGAGAAGATGTCTATGTAGAAAAGGATGTCTGCTGGACAGCAGTGCAAGCAGTGATATGGAGCCACTGTGTCCAACAGCTTTTCCTGGCAGCTCTTCATGAACATAAGATCCCATGCAATGGACAAATACTAGACTTTGAGACCTCCTCACCCCAAACTGGGGAAATAACCTAGCAATAAAAAACTAGGAAAAGGGAATAAAGATGCAGAACCTGACAACTCAGGGCCATGTTCATCTCCTCCTCTGTGAAGAAACCCTCTCCAAAATGCAAACACATCAGCAGGATTACTGTTGTGTCCTGCACAGAGAACAGATTCAAAATCTGTGGTGCATTCATATCACTGAAAATCTGAAAGCCAGTTCAGGATGGGCCATTGAAAGGTTTCATTTCAATTGGCTGGGTGTGTGGGCTTCTAAAAGGAGGGGAAGTGCTAGAATTAGTTCACGTTACCAAACCACACCAGAAAGCTGGACTTATCTCCATCAAAACTTCTGGGGCCAAGAGTGTAAGTCACTCCAAGATTCTGCCCAGCCTGAACAATCATCAGAACCGACACTTCTGCTTAGATAAAGCTTTTGCTGAGGAAAAGGCCTTTCACTAAAACGACGTTCACATCAGTCTCCCGTGGGAAGTTTGTCATGGATCAGTTCTCAAGAGGCAGAACATGGTCCAGCAAAGAGTGCCCACCTCGCACTTCCCCATCTCTCACCACCTGCATGTCTTCAGGTTAAACAGAGCAGTTTCAGAGACAATCTCTCTCTCTCTCTTATTTTCTCCCCCAACAGAGTCCAACACAGAGGATTTTTAATTTGGCTCCCATACAGTCTGTCCTTGCCATCAAAACCACAGCTGTTCCTGCCTCCTGTTACAGCCACCTAAGCCTGACCTGGGAGGGCTGGGTTACTTCCTCCAGGAGGAAACCATGCAGGTAATCAGGTCTGAAGCCAGGCTTGGCATCAGCAACATGGCCAGCTGCTAAAACCTCCCTGCTGGCCACTGGTGGAGAAAGACTCACTGCATTGGTCTCCAGCCATGAGTAAGAGCAAGTGAGACAGCACAATGCTGGGGCAGCCCTAGGAGGAGGCAGCCTCTGCACATCAGGACTTCTGAGACCTGGATTTCTCCAGGACTGGCTCCTAAAGCCTATGTCTCTCAATAAGGACTCAATAATAGGAGGTCTGGTGCACTATTCCTGTCCCCACAACAATTAAATGTCCTTTGCAAATTGTCTTTTTTTTTTGCTAAGTGAGGTTTTCTATATTGTCAAATTTTCAAAACCAACCCTTTTCTGTAAACTTTAAAAAAACCCACTTAAGCAGGAATATATTAAAAAAGGAAAGTTTTTGACTTTCATATACTTCTCTTTACCTCCCTTTCCGCTCCCACTCCCCTTCCCTCAAAGCCATTTTGTAAAAAAAGCAGAAGAAAAACACAGAAAATTGAGGAGTGGGGAGGAAATACTGAGCTTGCAACGAAAATTGGTAAGACTGAAAAAACTCTGTTTAAAAATGAGTGACACTCCCACTCTACCCTTCCTTCCTATTTTCCTGCTCAGTCTTTGCAGCTTTCCCAGAGGCTGGCAGCAGCATGGAAAATTCAACACCTGTCCCCATGTTTGGACATCACTTGCATGCCAGAGGGGATCAAGTATCTAATTCCTGTCATCAGCAGAATGGCCAAGCACTGGTTGGGCAAACAAAGGAGGGAAAGGTGAATCGCTCCTCAAAACCCCACTGGGAAGGCCCCATGAGCAATATCCTAATGCCAGTGCAAACCCACGTGGCTGGGTTTGGTTTCTCCAAGGAGCTGCTGGGCTGGAGCCGGCCGGAGAGGAGAAGTGCATCTGGAGGAGGAAGAAGCAGGGCATCTCAGATGCTGACAGGGACACGCAGCCAGGGGAGGAAGCGTGCTCAAAATAGGACACGGCTTCCTGTGACGACCGCAGCAGACCAGACAGTTGCAGCACCATGAAGTGGAAAACCACCCTTACCCAGAAAACCCTGCATTGCTTTGGGCGCTCTCCTACCCAGTACCTCCACCCCCGTCCCCCTTCCTCGCTGGGGCCTGAATTTGCCTTCTAGGCACCCATCACACACAGGCAGAGGCAAAAAAAAACCACCCTTCAGGGCAGCCACAGGATTTCTTCCTTCTTGAGGAGCAGCTCTGCGAGGGAGGGAGAAAAGCGCCGGAGCTCTGGGGAGTACTCCTGCCCACCAGTAAGCCAGCCTGCACAGCACCACTAATGTGGTGCCCCACATGAGTTCCTCTAACAGGAAGGAAACTCTCCAAACTCTGTTTTAGCAAAGGATGGAAACATCGGGCCCCCAGTTAAAAAAAAAAAAACAACTTTACAATCAAAAATACACCCACATCACTTTAAGATCATGCCCATGAAAGCATCTGCCCAAGAAAGGAAAGGATGGATTGTGCTGATGTGCTGGGAAGTGAGCAAGGCTGACTACAGCAGGTCCTCCAGGTGCCTGGCTGCCTTGTTCTCTTGCCCACTGCACTGCACCTTTCCAGGGCAATGGGTGCCCAGGCACAGTGTAGGCATCCTGACAAAGGGCCAGAGGAGCCTGTCAGCTCCAAACTCAGCAAACTCATGGCACTAGGAGGTAGAAAACCACCATTTCACACAGACACAGGATGGCCTGTGCATTCACTCTGGTGTGACACCTCTGCCAGGCTTTCCCATGAAGCAGCAGCGAAACATCTTGCTGGGTAGCATCTCCCTTTGAATGTGAAGTGAGAACTATAGAAAACGAGGCAAAGTCCTAAAGGGCACTACAGTGCCCAGCCTCCCCTTCTTCTGGTTTTTATCCCCTCGCCCTGACATCCCAACCCTGCCCCATTACCAACACCTTCTCTCTAGTCAGAATCCACACACTCACCTGCTCGCTGGCCTGAGATATCCACGTGTCCAGGAGCAGCTCCATCCTGCTCTGGTGAAACCTCTTGGTTGTCTTCACAGCTATGAAAATGTCCCCAAGTGTCAGGCTTCCCTCAGTCCTGTATCCCTCTGGAGGATGGAGTTTGAGGTCCTTCTGCCCCCTGCCACCAGCTCCCTCTGGGCTCCCTTCGCTCTGTTGCTCTGGCTTCTCCAACATCCCCTCCCTGAGCCCTGGGTGCTGAGCTGTTTCCCGAGCCCCACGGTGCCGCATGGAGAGGAGAGCAACACTGGCAAGGAAGACCGCGGCTCCAGAGACACCATGGATGAGCCGACGGCCCATGGCTCCCAAATCGATCCCGCCGCAGCCAGTATCCTACTGAACAAGGACAAGCTCTGCCTGTACCTCCACGTGAAGCTGTCTGCTCTTCTCGAAGCCTCCGAAGGGGCAGGATTAGTCAAGAGCAAGGTCTGAACAGGATGTGGTCAAGGAACAGGGTGGGCAAAGACCAGGAAGCCAAAGAGTCAGCAGACGCGAAGGATCCCGGTGAAGCAGGGGGAATTTTCACAGACTACGGAGGGCTCAATAACCCAGCGAGGCAGGGACACACGACGGGAAAATACTCGGAGGAGAGGGCACAGCCTGCCAAGAGGAAAGCAAGCATCCCCGCTCCCGACAGAGAGGCCGAGTGTCCCAGGCTGGGTGTTGAGGGGGCGGCAGAGGAGATCAGAGCCACGAGTGGCAAGTCTGGACAGAAGGCATCAGTGGCTCAGAAGACGCCAGCCCACACACGGGAGCCAGGCGCTCCGGCAGCAGGCGAGCGACGGCTCCAGGGACCGGGTGCAGCGTGCTGGGGCTGCCTCTCCACCTGCTCCCTCCCGCTGCTCTTGCTCCTGCCAGCCCCGGTCCCGCCTCCGGGCACGGGGCGGGGCGCCAGCCCCGGGGAGGAAGGATGGAGAACGGGGGGAGACCTGCCTCTGACAGTGGGTTTGCCTCACCAGGGCATCCCCGGGCTGGGACACGTCCAGGGTGACGAACGGCAGATCCGGGAGGACAAACCTGTTGCTTGACTGATTTCCACGCTTCTCTGTGACAGTGCAGCCCGATCTCTGTAGCCCTGCTCGTCCCGCTGCTCTTGAGGGAGGAGGGGAGGGTGACACTGATGTGGGCTCCGGTGAAGTTAAGGTGTGGGGTCCTATATTGTTCTTGGGAAGAACGATTTTCCTCCAGGAATTCCCTCAGCCCCAAACTTCCTATGGACATGGGTCTGAGTTGCTGCCCCTGCCTTTTAGTCCCAGCCTGCCTCCCCAAAGCAGGGTCGTGTGTTCCCTGCTGTCCCTCCCGACGCCACACCCCAGAGTCTCAAACCGGGGCGTGACCCCCACTCCTGACACCCATCTCTCTAAACCATGACTGCTCCTGAAGGTCCCTTTTCCTCTGCCTCCAGCCCTGCAATCCCCACCCTCTACCCCCTCTCACATCCCCACCAGGATGTCCAAGGACATTCTGCTGCCCAGGTGGCTGCAGAACCAGTGACACTCACAGGAACACGTACACCAGCAACCAAAAGCAGGAGGAAGGGCCTGCTGCTTCCCTTTCAGTTGTAGAATCACAGAATGCCTTGGGTTGGAAGGAACCTTAAAGATCATCCAGTTCCAAACCCACTGCCACAGGCAGGGACACCTTCCACTAGAGCAGGTTGCTCAGAGCCCCATCAAACCTGGCCTTGAACACTTCTGGGGGGTGGGGGGGGTGCAGTGTCACTGCTGAGTTTATATCCCACCCAGGTCCTTGCCCCCTGCAGCAGGGCTGAGCTCAGCAACTTGTCCCTTGTGGCTTTCGTGTTGTGAAAGATGAAGCTTCCCTTTCCCTGGGCAAGGAAAGGGGATGTCCTCTCTCTTTGGAAAACCTCAGAGACCTGCAGGCACAGCAGCAAAGTGGCACCTCCAGCTCCTTCCCCACCCCCCGCTTTCACTACTGGTCTCCCCTGTTCCACCTTCACTTCCAGCCCTCTGGTTGCCAACAAGGGATATCAGAGACCCTCAAAAAGGTGTGGGAGCCCCTCCCAAGGACAAAGACCACCACGAAAGGGAAATTTTGGGGTCAGCACCACAGATCGCTGCATGCTTTTGCTGGTTCAGTTAGACGTGGGGTAGGTGGCCATGCTGTCCCCTTCACACTACCTGTAGGCCACTTTACAGAGAACCCAGAGGGGTACAGAGAGATAACAGCCCAGGAAGGGGGATGACATCCATACCCCCATCTCAGCTTCCCTGTGCAGCAAACGTGGGGACAGCAGGATGGTAGTGCTCTACATAAGCTGCCGAAATCAGAGCGCCTCCTCAGGGAGCGACAAGCTGTGGGCATCCAATCTCAGCATGCCAGAAAAATAAAAATAAAAAGTAATAAGTTGGGGCCCAGGAGAATTGGCAGGGGTGTGGGATGGCTCCACGTGGAAAAGGGCACCCTGCCCCTTACACGTGTCAGGTGATGGGGCCTTAAAAAAGAAAAAAAGAAAAGAGGGGCAGGGCAGCCTGCCAGGGTCCCTCTGTTCCACACTCCCACCGTGTGTCCAGCCACAGACACTTCTCAGGCACACAGGGAAGACCTCCCTGCAGGGCTAAACCTGTGTGCTCAGTTTCTCCAGGTCTCAGACACACACTTTCACTCCGCCCCTGTCTCTGGCTACTTTTTTCTTTTGTAAGGAAGAAATCACTGAATCCACTTCTTCCGCCTCTGTATTTCTCCAAGTCTCCTGCCTTCCCCTGAAGCAAGAACATCTCCAGAGCATCTTCCACATCCCTTTGGAGGGTCCCTGCAGGTTTTATTTTTAGATCCCTTTGAATACTGATGCTTTCTTACACTGATTTGGGGCACGGGGGGAGTCATTCACCTTCAGGCCTTACATTACTGCAGGGATGTGAACCTGGTGTGACTGGGATTGCTCACATGGCTGGCCACTGCTCCTGAACCAGAAATTAACCTACCTGAGTGCTCCAGCCACATGCCAGCAGCCTCAGGCACCTGTAAAGGAAGCTTCTATAGCTCCAAGGCACCCTGCAGCACCTCCCAGCTCTGGCTTAGGAAATCATTTGGGAGGCACAGGTGGGGCACAGGCACAGGATCATTAGTGATGGCCCCAGAAGACATTACAAATACTATTCAAAGCTACCTCGTACAGAGCATGGTGCCAGGAAACCCTGCTGGGGCAGGGGGCCACTGTGGACAGGGCTGGTGACTTGCCAGGGTGACACAAGTGCCACCTCGACAATCCCCTCCCTGGAGGGAGAAATCTTGCTCTGTGACTCTTTATAGGGGTTTGCACAAGGCTGTTACAGCTGGTAATTGGTGCCCAGGGCTGCTAATTGCATTGTGCCTGTTACCTAACCCGTGACTCATTCCTCTGAGCAGGCAGCCACCCCCCTAGGAGGCAAAAAGAAGGTGGGCTGGGGTGTGCAGGACAGAGAGGGTCATTTATGTTTGCCCTGGAGCCCTCTGCCCCACTTGTCACCCGTGTCCAGAACAAGTTAAGGCTGGATTTTGAAAGCCTCAGGGGATAGAAGCTGTATAAAGAGAGAGCCTGGAAGAAGCCTGGGAGCAGGGGAGGCAGTGCTGCCACTGCTTGGGTGGCTGGGCAGTGCCAACCTGCCTCCAGCAACCTTCCTTTGCCTCCCTTTCCCTTTGGTTGAGCACTGATGGCCCAGGGAAGTGCTGGGGGACGTGATTCTTTGAGGGCACAACAAGTGCTAAGCTGGGAGCGCAGACCCAAGGTGGAGGGGCTGCCTTTAGCCCCCTTCAGCCTAGGCCATAGGGCTGGGGCTGGTTCCCAGTGCCAGCAGGGACAGGAGGAAGTTTCAAGCCCTGAGTCACAGTGCCTCACGCAGTGTTTTCCCTGAATACTCAAGCGCTACTTCCTCCCACCCCTCCCCACCCCGTAAAGATGCAAATTCCGATCTCCAAATCCATGACAGGGTGAATGGGAGCTTGTTTTGGGACTCATGTTCTCATCAGCTCAACAAGAATCTCACTTTGTTTGCCTGCAGGGCAAGCACCCTCCCAGGGGACTGGCTGTGCCGGGATGCTCAGGCTGCATCCCCTGGAGTGGATGTCACTTGGGAGCTTTCATCTGGAGCCCTGTGTGTGCCAGCTCCCCCTTCCCTGAGAGAAGAGTTGCATGGCTCCAGGGCAGAGCGAAGACTTTGCTCTACATTTTACTGACTGCGAGTTAAAATCTTCATTTTCTTTCCTCCCCCCCTTCACTCTCGTCCTCATAAAAGACACAGGCAACTGGTTTAGAGCCTGAAATAACACCTCACAGGGGACTCCTGAAGATCAGCAAGTTAATCTTTGCTCAGAGCTTCACAAGTGCATGGCACCAGTAGTGCCAAACCATAGGGGCAAGGAGGACACAAAGAGGACCTGACTCTGGTGCTGGTTGCCCATCTTCTCCCATTGACTCCAGAATCAGCTTACTCTCCCTCACCTCATGCCCCAAAAAGCCTCCCAGAGCCAGAGACTTCATTTTCCACTGGCAAGGAAAGACCAACTACCACCACAACCACCTCTCCACAGCGTGGGTATCCTGGCACCCCTTTCCCATGCCATCTGATAACAGTGGCTGCATAGCAGGATTCAGGACCACGCAGCATAAGTGAGAGCTGCTGTGGCTACCCAAAGCCTCCATCTTCCCCCTGCCAGAGTCTGAACCCACTCTTGGCCCCGTGTCAGGGTGAAAACCCCACTTGCAGGGGCACTGTCCCCCTTTCTCCTAGCAGCATGGCTGGGCTCAGTTTCCGTGTTGTCCCCCAGGAGGGTGAGGTAGCTGGCTTGTCACTTCACACTAACCAGGGCATGGAGGGATGCAAAGCTCTAGGGACCCCAGCCAGACACAATTCAAAACTCATGTGAGTTTTTCCCTGACTTTCCTAAAGCACCCTGACCAACATCAGTGCTGGCAAGAGGCAAGGGACTGAAAATCAGGGGCCAAGTAGAAAAGGGAAGGGATTTAGTCTGTGACACACTTAGCCTGTCCTCTCCCCACACTTCTTGCTGCCCTACAACAGCAAAGGCAGTGCTCTCTCCTTCCCCTAGAGGGCTGGGCAGTTGGATCTCACCGAAAGGAGGAGAAAAACATCCCGTCGTGCATCACCCATACCTGCCCAGTAACACACAAGCCCACAGCCAGCCACCCATTCCCATTATGAATGGTATTTAATTCTCCTTTACAGGCGGTTTGCCAATAACAGGCTCCATTAATAATTTACAAGCAATAAAGAGTACAGCTCCTATAAAACGAGGGTTTGTTGCAACCTTAGTGTCACTCCAGCCACCGTGGGTCACAGGCAGATGAGCCATGCTCCGTGTGCCTCGGGGCCAGAGGTGAGGTAGATGGGAAGAGAGGACCCAGAGCACACAGTGCCGGGCAGGGGAGATGGTGGTGATGGGAGAAGAGCTTCAAACGTGTGTGAGAAATGCTCCTACGCAGCCTGATCCCACACAGCTCCGCTACGTTCCCTATCTGTCAATCTGACCACGTACAAGGGCAGCCCAAGGTGACAGGGAACAGCCCACGACGGTGGCTTCCACCATGATGGTGGAAGAGGTCTTTCCAGTGAAATACAGAAAGCTCACACAGGGGAGGCGCTGTGTGTTACTTCCTGGCTCTTGGTGGCCCTCAAGGGGATGAGAAAGGCTACCCTGGGGGGGCCTTTGCTGCCAGCATCCCCTCGGGGAGGAAGAACACGCTACCTGGAGGGGCTTGGGAAGGCAGGGAGCTCTGAGAGCAGCTTTTGGGGACAGTAGGTGGCAGTAGCCGCTCTGCCACCCCCAGCTCAGTCATCGCCCTCCTCAATCCACAGCGGGCGCGTTTGCTCCTGGAAGATGCATCCGCGAACCACCTTGGGCAGCTCCTCGGCGTGGCTCCAGGCATGGGGCTCCACGCGGGCCCAGGAGCACGGCAGGGTTTGGAGAGCCCGCTCCACACTCCGGCACATCTTCAGCACCTCCGAGTCCCGCTGGCCCACCTTCCCCAGCAAGCTCCTGGGGGAAAACACAGGGAAGAACGTTACCTATAAAAACAGGTGGGGCGGCAAAACCACCCAGGAACGCCCTCATACGTACAGAAAGGCAATTATTCCCCTCACAGCGCCAACCCCAACGTGCACATCCAGTGCTCTCGCCTGATCCTTGTTCTGTCTCTGAACAGAGACAAGAGCTTCTCTCTCCTCTCGTGATGCCCTCCATCCATGCCACACCGCCTGTCCTCACCTGAGTCCTCTAACGTTCTTCTCAGTGACCTCGACATGGATAACGATGGGGTATATTTCACTTTTAATTAGATCCCTCACACCCTCAACTCCCAGCTCTAGCAGGCAGTGTTTATTCTAGAAAGGAAATAGAATAGATTTACTGATTTAAATGGAGAAAAAATAACCCCAGCCCCTGACAGTTACATTAAATCAAACCCCATACTGTGCAATATCATTGCTTTTCCAATACTAATTCCATTAAAAATGAGATTTATGGACAGCGCCAATAGAGAAGGGGAGAATTAAAGAGCAGGGTCACCCACTCCATCACTGCCAATCCAACCCAAGAGCTCACTGGACTCCTCTCTCAGCCACAGCCCATCTTCACATCCCCTTTGTCATCACTGTCACCCACAGCCTCACATTTCTGCCCTGAGCAGAGCTTTTGCCACCTTGGTGAACATGAAGAATGTGAGAGCAGGGAGAGGTCACTTCTGAGTATGGCATGTCCCACTTCCTCCCCCACAAATCCCCATTTGCCATTTATTTTATCTGAGCTCATCAGAGACTCAGGGAAATGTCCATTTCTGCTGCTCCACAACTCCACAGCACCTCGACCTGAAACACTCTCCAAATTACACAGCCCCCAAACAAGCAGCTCCTTCTCTATCATGACACTGCTCTCCCTCTTCCCCCATTCAGCTGCCCCCTCCTCTACTCCAGTCTGAATGAGGTGCCCCATCCTGGCCCTTTCTCCCCACACCAAAAGCCTCAGCACCTTTTCCATCACCTCCCGGATCATGCGGATTCGTCCGCTCTCCCTCTGGCCCTGTGGGGCAGTTCTAGACACAGGGTGCTCCTGAGCGTGGGTTGCGCTGGGATCCCCTCCTGCCAGCTTCTCTGCAAGCCAAGAGGAGATAGGAAGAGGGAGATGTCAGCGCCTTCTCCCTCTTGCATGTACTTTCTACCTCAGATCCCACCCATTTGCTGCTGTGCTGGTGCTTATCGAGTTCGGTGTTTATGGATTCTGGGGAGCAAGTCTAATTATACAACATCACACGTTGGCACGGATCTCCTGCAGCTTTCTGGTAGGGAACAAGCGAGATATCACAGCTGAAGACACCTTGCATGGCAAGAGCAGCACCTTGTGTTGTACCACAGCAGCCTAAGCTGCCTCACAGACGTTATCCACCCACTTCCCCACTGCCACACTGTCCCAACCCCTAACAGAGTACGGCAGAAAAATAACCACTTTATCTTGCCAGGTGGGTTTTCTGCAGGATTTGAGAGCTACACAGGCTTATAGATGGCTCCTGTAAGTGAGCAGCATGGCTGGGGAAACGAGGAGTGGGTGTATCCTGGGAGAGTGGGAGGAAAATGGGGACGAGCTGAACCTCCTTTTGCTGGTGGCAGGCTGAGCCACCTCCCCTGCTCAGAGGCAGGACAGCAGCCAGCGCCAGGAAAGCAGCAGAGGTGCTGCTGTGACAGAGAACTAGGGGCAGAGGTGGCTGTACAGAGCTGCAGCACAGACAAAGCAATGGCCAAAGCAAGGACTTTGCACCAGCAGGTGCCCCTGGCACAGCACACACACCCCCAGACCTGGCTTGGGAGCCACAGCCCCTGCAGCCCAGTGTGGCTGAGGCAGGCACCAGGCTTTACCTGCCCACCACGCTGCTCTAGGCAGCTGCCCACCCTGCCACGGAAACATGAGGAGGGATCATAAAAAGGCTTTTAAGAGCTGCTTGTCCCTAAGATAGAAATAAAGTAGTATTTTTAGCAGAAGGCGTGTTTGGAACTGGGTCCAGAGTATGTTCCAGTTATCCCAGGGCCCAGGCTAGCTGGGCATCCTCTGCCTGGTGGCACAGGTACTTCTCAGGTAGACCTGGATCCTGCAAAGCCATGTTTCCTTTGCAGGCAGCAGACTCCTGTGGAAGATCAAATGAAAATACAGGCAGCAAACAAGAGAAATGGCTTGGGGCTCATGGACTATTTTCCTTCCCTCGCAGCAGGCAAAACTGGCAGGGGACAATAGAGTTTTTGCCCTCAGTGTAAATTCCTAGTCTCAGTAAAAGCTTGGAAGCAGGTCCCCATGCAGTGTGAGGGGGACCCTGCAGAGGGCTCAGCAGGACAGGATATATGGCCAAGTCACTCAGCTGAGAAGCCCAGCGGCCAAAATTTTCAGAGCCATCCTTCAGGAAACCAGAGATTTTTCACTACCTCCATCATTACCCCGCAAACAAATAAACCAATTGTTTGACTCATTTGTCAGTCCTGCAGCTGGCAAAGGGACAACTCTATAAACACTGGGAAAAGAGAGCACTGGGGAAGTGAGGAGAAAGGAGGAAAGAGGGAGTTGTCCTCTCTGAACATTCCCTATGGGAGAAATGCCCTTTCCCCAGCAGCCTCTTCGGGCATGTGCCAGCCTCACATCTACTGGCAGAAGGAAGAGGATAACAGCACTAAAGTTGGATCCTCCTGCTCCTGGGCAGGAAGAGCTGGCATGAAGTCAACCTGCAGATCCCACATCAGCCAGGGGTTTCATCTCTGGGAAGAGGCACCCAGAGCAGCAAGGCAATGCTACACCACCACCCACTGAAGGAAGGAGAGAGGATCCCCATGCCTCAGGTGACCAGAAGGGAGGGCTGTCTTCCCTGTGGGCCAAAGGGATAGGACACAGTTAAAAATAGCAGGGAATATCTTGCAGACACTCAGCCCAAGAAAGTGACCTGTTAACAGGTATTACGTGGGAAGACTCAGAGATTCCCACACTTACCCACTGAAGAGAGACCTCGCGTGCTTTCCAAAGAGTCCCATGAGACCATAACTCAAACTTCCAAGAAAAGAGCAACTTTTCACCAAATTGGACTGAGCAACCACTCACTGCTGCCTACCTGCTGGACACACGTGGAAGTCCAGGCGAGAGGTGGGCAAGTCCAGCAGGTTCCTGATGAGCCGTGGTGCAATGCAGCTTGGGGACAGCACCACAGGACGGGGTGTCTTGACCACCACAGGGCGCACCAGGCTGTAAGGCTTCAGGTTTGTGTCCGGGTCTGGAAGACAGCAAGGAAGAAGAGAAAGCCAAAGGTGAGAACACAGCAGACCAGGCCAGCCTACAGACCATCCCATTCTTCTGTACCACTCCCTCATCCTGAATCAGGGAGGCACCTACCAAACCATCTCATGTCCCAGGAGAGACCCTATCCCGATTACAACACTCGCTCATGGACAGATACCCTGGATGTAGACCCCCTGCCCATTTTCTGGGACTCCCTTGAGTTACACAGCAGTTTATTCTCCACAAAAAGTTGGATGAGCAGAAACAACTGGGTCTCCAAGGGTGACAGGGCAGGCACAGGGCTAAGAGCTCACCTGAGCAGGGGTCCAGCCACAGCTGCTGAGGAGGCTGTTCTGGGCTCTTCTGTGGTTTGGATTTCACCAAGCGCAGTTGGCCCAAGGCCCGTTTCTTTAGCTGAGGAGAAAGTGAGGGCAGTTAGGCTGAGAGCACTGATCTTTTCACACACATGCAGAACTGGCTGCACAACACCCTCTGGCAAAAAGGATGGAGCACCCCTACAAAAAGCAAGGGTGCATTAGGTTCAGTCTGGGAAGTGGGGAAGTGGTAGAAAAGCAGCCACAGAGCAGTAACACTGCCTGGGCTAAAAGCTTTGCTTGCTAGCCCATCTGCCACCTCTGTACGAGTTGGTTTACCAACAGAGTGGGGCAGGTTGTATCTGAGGTGGTGAGATGGCCATGGGCACACACACATGGCTCTCATCACCCTCTTCTTTGGCTTACATTATTTCTGTGGCCTCTCTGCTGCCCAGGCATCTGGCACTTCTCCTGGATCTTCAGAAGCTGATGAGCCCTGAAAAGACAGAGAGCTTGTACTCAAGCAACTCCAGAAGCCCCAGTGGCCATAGCCTGCTGGGATCCTCTTCACCAATCCCACAGACCTGCTGAAGCACAGCCATATCAAAGCCCTCACTCAACCTCCCAGTCCCTCAATGGCTCCCAAACACTACCACGCTGGTCCCCATACAAGACTTAAGTCATCCCACACCATCGAGAGGCCAGTCTGCACCTCCAGGACTGCTAGGGGATGCTCAGCACAGACAAATGGGGCAGGTACCCCCTGCCTCCCTCCTCCCGCTGGTTACCTGCTGTAGTTGGGCACTGTGCCCTTGTCCAGGTCCCGCGTGGTGAAGGGATCGACGCGGGAGCAGTACCACTCCAGCCGGCCTTTGTGCATGGTGTCCGTGACGTGCAGGATCTCCCGACACTTCACGCACAGCGCGTAAGGGTCCGACAGCTCCAGCAGGGACACGTTGGTGCGGACATAGAACGAGTCTCCAGAACATTTCTTCCCTTCCTCCAGGGCTGCCCGCAGAGGCTGGTATCCTGGAGCATGAGACATGGGTCACCACAGGTGGGGACACAGCAGGCAACAGTCAGCGGTAAGAAAGCCAAGTCCCCCAGCACAGTTGTGATGCTATGGATCGGGGTGGGGGTGCAGAGGAGGCAAACAGACAGAAGGTCTGTACCTCTGTCCCGTGACTCAGAGGATGCACAAGTCACACCAGACAGGGAAAGCTACTGGAGCTACGGCCAACCCCTGTGTCAGACATGGTGGCCTAGGACCAAACAGGAGAGCAGAGAGAATAACTGAGATTTATCTCCAGATCTGGGTGGAGGGTCTAGAAAGGCAGGCAGAGAGCTCAGGCTCAAAGGAGACCCAGCTGCCAGCACCTTACCTTCTAGGTCGAGCTGAAAGGTGAGACTAGAGGGCTCATCCCAGTGCAGCAGGCTCAGGTAGGCAACCTCCCGTGTGCAGTTCTCCAGGGAAAGCACCTCTTCCTTCAGCGATGGCACCCTCAGCTAGCAAGGACCCGATGCCGTTAGACCTAAGGGCTGGAAGAGCACGCACCCCCCAGGCTCCCTCACCCATCAGGGTTACACAAAAGGTGTTACAGAGTGAGGCAGGTCTGGGAAAAACTATATCTGAGGACAAGGCATCCTCAGTCTGCCTCTGGCTCCCTCCTCTGCCTCTGAAATACCTGCTGCCAGCCATCATCCAATCTGGATGGTGGGCTGTCATGAAAGGAAATGTGTGTGTGCAGGAACGTGTGTGGGAGCGGGAGCACTGGTTTGTTTTCAGTTGCAGGTGGGATATTAATTCAAGTAGTGCAGCTGTATTTCAAGTGGTGTCATTCTTGGCAAAACAAATGTCCTTCCCTCCCTCCAGGAGCTTTCTTCAGAGCAATTATTCTCTATAGCTCAGAAGGGTCACAAAGGCCTGAGAAAACTTGCTCCAGAATTGATTGCTTTGCAGTGGGCATGTGCAGGATGCAAACTGCTCTGAAAAGCTACAAGGTGACAGACAACTCAAGGGACACAAAGCCGTACTGGCATCATAATCAGGTGAGTCCTTTTTGTTTCTCCCTTCCCACAGCTCAATAAAGTGTTTCAGAAGGTCTTGGCATTTTTATATGCACAGATACACTCGAGTGCCATGAGACCTGGGTGGGTGTTTGTGTTGTGTCAAGCTCCAGACAGGGAGCAGTCCTGGAAAGTAAGAGAAACGGAGGTGGACTTCAAGCTGGGTAGAGATCAGCTTGCACCGGGGATCACTCCACACTCCTCGCATCATCTCAGGTGCTTTGCAAACCCTCAAAGTGAGCCCATTCCCAGACTCACCTCAATAAGCCGGCACCCTTCCCTGAGTCCTGCTTTTTCAACCTGTGAGCCTGGCTTGACCCACTGGACGTAAATTCCTGTCCTGTTCCCTCCAAGGATGGAGATGTCTGCTCCGAGCCTCTTCTCCTGGGGTGAGGGGTTGCTGGGATGACCCACACTAGTGAGCTGTACCACCAGTGACCTGGCAAGGAGAAATGCCAATTCTGCCAACTGGGGTTTACTGCCTTTTTTAAGAGCCAGTCCCCCATGCCTCGTGTCCAGCTACAGGGTCTTTATTGCAGCACAGAGCTCGTGACTCACAGTGCACCCATCACCAGGACACACAGAGCTTAAAAAGCCCCACAGCCCCTTCTATCCCACCAGTCCCATCACCAAAGCCAAGCTGGGCTCCCACAGTCCTTCCCTACCTGGACAGACTCAGAGCAACATCCCCACCCCTGCCACAACAAATAGGACAGTGCAAAAAATTGAAGTCCTGCTAGGAAGCAAGGACCATAGGATCTTCATTTCTCTTCTCTCCCACTAGTGAGAAAGGGCCTGCAGCGGGAGGGGCAAAAAGGAAGGGTCTCCCAAGCATGGTCCCTGGCACCACAAAATATCCCCTCAAACACCACCACAGAGGGCCCAGTTTAGAGAGCAGCAGTCACCTCCTGGCGACCTCCTTGCGGCTGGACAGTGTGGACAAGCAGATCTCTGACTTCACCCTGGTGTAGGTGCTGCTGGAAGAAGAGGAGAATGCCCCCAGCAAGGTGCCAGCAAAACTGCTGCCTAGGAGAGAGCAAAAGGGAGAGAGAGCTTTTCATCTGTACTAACGCCGTAGGGAGCTCCTGTTCTGGGGGTGGCAAGGGTCTGCCATCCTCTCCTGACCATTTTCTAGCATCTGACTCAGAAACTGAGGCTGCAGGGAGGCTTTGAATGGCCACCCTCAAGAAAAGGGTTTCCCACATTTCCTAAGAACAAGCAAATCTTTGTTCCCTTCATCAGCACTTTGGTCAGAAGGCAGCAGTAGCCAGGGCCACCTGGATGTGCCCAGAGATCAGCCACCAGCACCCACCACAGGACCTGCCAGCAACAGGAGCTTCACTCCAGGAGACTTAGAACCCATCACAGCAGATGAAGGAAGTATCCAATAACACCCCCAGGGCAAAGGTATTTCCCTCTTCCATTACCTACTCCCCTCAACAGCACTCCATGAGTCAAACAGAGCTGATGCAAATAGCTCCCTGCTCTGCAGAGGAAAAGCCAGCTTTTCCAGCTGCTGTGCCTGACAAGGCACGAGAGGATATGAGGGTCCATAGTACCCTGCTACAGGTGCAGAGCTCTCACAGTGAGCTGCACAAACCAGAGGTGTGAGGGAAGGTCAGTTGTCCAACCCCTCTCCCCACATCCACCACTCCTTTTTAGCTAAACCCGTTGAGGAAAGCCTTGTACCTGTTGCATCTTCCATGCTGCTAAAGGAGCCACAGGACAAGCTACAAAGGAGACACGAAATGGATCTGTAAGGTAGCAGCTTCTCCAAAGACTGTTTGCATCCTGTTCTCAGTCTCACCTCCACAGACTTCCCTGCCACCCCCAAGCACCCCTGCAGCCACCCCACAGCTCCCAGCTCAGTTCCCACTCCAGGCTCTCTCCTAGCCCTGCCAGGCAGCTCTCCCTGGACCCCACAAACCCCACAGAGGAGACAAGCAGCCCCCAGCAATCACCTTTTGTAGGGCATGCACCTCTCTTCCCGCTGCCGGCGGAGGATGGAGCCGATGCAGGGAGGGAAGGGGAAGGTGGAAAGGCGGTTGATGTCCTTCTCACTGTCGGGAGTCACATCCTTGGGCAGAGTGAAAGAGACATGCTTGCTAACATCAACACCCAGCACCACTTCTCCCCTCCCTTCAAGGCCAGGGGAGCAAACAGCTCCTTGGCTACCACAACCCTCTTTAGGATAATCCACATCCCTCCAAACTCCCAGGGGCGCCTTGTTTGCCCAAGCAAATAGCTCAGCTAGGGATCCATGACACTGCATCCCCATCTTTTTGCAAAGTACAAGCTGTGGGAGCTGTAGCAGATGAAGAGACTATCTAACCCTTGTCCTTGTATTTCTGTTTTAGCCACCACACACCCAGAGGTGTGAGTAACCTGTGGGACTGCCCATTTCAGGGTGCTCTGGGACGACAGTTAAGGAGTCAAAGGAAAAAAACCTGACTCCCTTAAAAACAACATGAT
Organism: Falcunculus frontatus; assembly: GCA_013398115.1. Classification (NCBI taxonomy): domain Eukaryota; kingdom Metazoa; phylum Chordata; class Aves; order Passeriformes; genus Falcunculus; species Falcunculus frontatus. Next base: position 432,885 of record VZRV01007880.1, on the reverse strand, counting down.
GCTGCTACAGGGTTCAAAAGAGCCTGGATTTCTCCTCCAGCATGTCTAGATTAAACAGCATTTTGGGGAGGATAGCATCTTACATGAGGCTGTTGATTTCTAGGGTGTCATATGGGATGAAGAGTTTTGCTTCTCTTTCCCACACTTTGGGGCAGCATTGGCCAGTCTGTTAGAGACTGTGAGAGCAAAGCTCTGCATCTGAGATCTGCTCACACCTTACACACCACCCCATGCCCAGTCTTCCACCAAGTCACAGCCCCATAATGAAGCCACTCCAATGCCTGTATGCCCTTCCTGAGCAGTGTCTCTGCTGGCCTCAGCTGAGGGCCAGCCTCACATGGTCAAGCACTCACCATGCTCTGAATGGCTGAATCCCCTGGGAATGGGGTAACAGAAGTCCCCAGAGTATCCATGAGTCCATTCATAGGGTTGTCTATGAGGCTCCAGGTGCTGCTGAGGTTGGAGCAGAGGGAGTAGGAAGAGCTGCACATCTGGGAGAGAAGGGACTCCATCATCGCATTTGCATCCCCCAGAAATCAGTCCTGACCCCTTTGCCTTCCCTCTTCCCCGCTTCTTTCCAGCCACCCTCACCTTGCTGAGGCTGCGGCCACCTTGGCAGCGCTGCAGCTGTGCCTCCAGCGTGCTGTTCAGCCCTTCTGCCTGGCTCAGCTTGCTTAGGAGCTCATCCCGCTCCTCCTCCAGGGCCCGCACACGTTTGCGGTACTGGTCCTTCTCGATCAGGCTCTGGGAGTACTGCAGCTGCACCCCATCACGGCTCTGGATGGCCTGCAAGGAGCCAGACTGAGAGCGAGAAAAGGCACAGAACTGCGCTGCTAATCCACACCTCCCACCCTGGCATGGCTGGACAAGATCCACTGGGGAAGGAGAGGGTATCCAGAGCCCTGTTCCTGCTGGGAGGTGAAAAGCAATTTACCTGGTCCCGCTCCTTCTCGATCTCCTCCAGCTGCAGCAGCACTGTGTTCATCCGATGCTTGTAGAGATCACGGTCCTTCTGCAGCGTCCGGTATTTCAGCTGCAGATCTTCCACCTCCTGGAGGTACTGGTAACAGCAAGCAGCGAGCATTAGCTTTCCTGAATGCGACTGCTTTACAGCCCACACCCTCCCCTCTCTTCCAGGCCCGGCTTGGTGTGCAGGGACAGGGGCAGTGAGGAATGCTCTACCTTATCCCTCAGCTCTTCGGCCCACTGCAGCTCATTCTGCAGGGAGTTGAGTTTCTGACAGAGATCCTGCCGGTCGTCTTGGGCTTCCTTCCAGTCATGCTCCAGGATGTCCAGGAGGATCTGCTCAGAGCCTGGCACTGGGCCCTCACCAGGTGTCTAGGAGGTGAGAGAGTACTGTCACGGCAAGCACCAAGGGAGCAACAGACCAGGGCAGCAACTGGCACAACTGCCATCATCATCCTGCATCAATCTGCTGCGCACTCCAAGGCACAAAGTCACACTTGTGAGCACAGCCAAGAACTACAGGGCTGGAAAAAAACACCCATCACTACCCAGATGCAATGGCAGGCACCACAGCCAAGCAATATGCTCAGAGGATGGGACAGGCCAGCCCAAACCAACCATTTCCCCATCTTCCCAGTGGCTCTGTAAACAGCACCGGGGGTGGCCCAGGGAAGGAGGTGACCCGGAGGATGGCCTGTCCTGGCAGGTACCTGCAACATGCCCTGCAGCTCCTGCAGCGATGCCGTGAGCCGCTGGTTCTCAGCCCACAGCTCGGACACGGCGTCGGGGTGGCCCCGCTCCTCGGCCTCTCGCTGGGGCGCTGCAGACGCGTGTTTCCGCAGCAGGCTGCACTCCTCCTCCAGGCTGGAGACTTTGCATTTCAGCTGGTCCACCTGCAACCCAGGGGAGAAACAGTCTGACACACATGGCCCTGCACCTCTGCCTTTTCAGGAGAGCAAAGCAGAGAAGGTGCTGGGCAGAAAACAGGGCTGGAGGCGAGTAAGGCACAGGAGGCAACCACGTGAAGGAGTATCCTACTGCTGGGCCAAGGTTAGCAGCACAGCTGCACACAAAAGCTTCACCCTCAGGGAAAGGAGGAAGATGCACTTGCATAAGCACATTCAGGATCATCTCTTGGTGCAACAACTTTCTTGCTAGCCTGGGGCATCCACAGTGCAGCTGGCCTTGACTGTGGGTGGACGTGGGACCTCTGGTGCGCTGCCAGGGCCAGCAGCTGTGAGTATCTCAAAGACTTCTAGAGCAGCTGAGAAACGAATTCACAGCAGAAAAATCTACTGGAGGCTATTCAGTGTGAGGAGTCCACCTCTGGCCTGGGAGGTGTTTGAGGGTCAAGCTGCAGGAGGCTGCAGCATACCACAGGGACATCATCATTCCCTGGCCCGGTCTCACACTCCTCCACCAACATGTCACGGGAGACAGCAGAGGCCAGTGACCTTTAAGAATAAGAGAGGTCCTCCCAGACCTGTAATGACTGATTAGATTCATCAGAGATCCAGTTTCACAGGTAAGTAAGGCTTTGAGAGGAAACGGGGCAGCAGAAGCCTATAAAGCCACCAAGAAGCACTGCCAAAATTGCCAAGGAGGGATTCAGGAACTGAATTACTTCTGTGAATCTCCCCAAAAGACCTAGAATGGCTTTTGGGGACCAGACAATTCTGGACCCCAGAGTCAGGAAGGGAAGACAAGCTGCTTCCAGGGGGATTTCTTCAGCACACAGTTACTTCCAGGTGATTCACCTCCCTGTTCCAAAGAGGCCCGGGGGAGCTGGCATGGGCAGAAATACCAGAAAAAAGGTAGGGGAGGATCTCGGCACTGGCAGAACAGAATGAGGTATGAAAGGTAATCACAAGGCTGTGTGAGAGGTCCAGGCCCAGACTGGTAGGGGGAATGCCAGGAGGCAGCAGAGCTCTTAAAAATATTAATAAGTTATTAATAGGTTCAAGGTAGGGCTGTCCTTGCCCAGGCAGGAAATGGGTGCATGTTTGCTGGAGGTGAGAGCTTGGCAGCTGGAGTGCAGTGTCACGAATTCCTTCAGCTATGCAGGGCATGAGTCTAACCAACGTCACGAGAGACATGAGGAGGCGGTGGGGAGTGGCAGGGGGGACAGAGGCTGGGCCAAAAGGCTCCTAAAGCTCAGCAAGACGGGCTGGGCAGCGCCAGGCAGCACAAACACACCCAGTGTGGGCGGCTGCACAGCCACCAGCCTCACTAGAGAGGGGAAAACACAAACCCTTTCAGGGGAAGTAGTAAATACAAACACATAGCTTGACAGAGTGAGCTGCCTGCCGCCTGCCTGTGCTGCCAGAGAGCAGAGCAGGCAGCACAGGGCAGCAAGCACAGGCAGGAGCACATAGGGCACCTTGTGGTGCCAGCAGCCAGGCTGAGCGTCAAGGGATGCCAGGGAAGGCATCAGCCCTGCTTCTGGCTCCTCCAGGTGATGTACCCTCAACTACATCAGCTGGCAGGAGCTGGTGATGTATCTCCAGCTGCCCCCGGGCAGTGGCGAGCCTCCTGCACCGTGCCCATGTCTCAGCCTCTCTGCAGGGCACATTTCCATCAAGAGCAGGGCAGGATCCTCAACACACATCCTGTGTGCCACCAGCTCCTTCACGCTCACGAGCCACCATGTGTGGACATCCACGTGCATCCTTCTCGGCCGTCAGACCCCCACCATGTCCTGCTGCCACCCTCGTGCTCCCCAGGATCCTACCAGCAGCTGCAGGTCCCTGCTCCGCAGCACGGCCACGTTCTTCTCCTCGCAGAGCTGTGCGTAGCGCATGGCCATCATGTAGTTCTCGTCCTTCAGCCTCAGCAGCTCCACACTGTTGGAGTCCCACTCCTCTCTCAGCCGCTGGCAACGCTCCTGCACCTTCAGGAGCTCCTTCAGCTGCTGCTCCAGCCGGACCTGCTCTTGCTCCAATGCCTGGTTTTTCACCTGGAGCTGGTGTTCCTTCAGCAGGTGTTCTTTCCGTTGAGCCCTCACCTTCTTCACCTCCATCATCAGGAACTGAGTTAGTCCCTCAGGGCCTTCCTCATCTGGGGAGAGACAAAGGAGAACCTGTACCTGGCTGCTGAAACGGGTAACCCAAAGACACAGATTTGCCCAATACTCCGTTTTCCACTAAGAGGTGACAAGTTCTCCTGCAGATTTGCAGCCCTTGTTGTCTCAGGCTTATGGCACCACAGCCTGTCACACCAGCATACATAGCTCCCTCCCTGTCAGTTCCAGAGTACAGAACTATCAGGATTCCTCACACACTGCCACCGTGAACCCGGTTTTTACACAGGCACGTGACCTTGCACAGATTTCTGGCCCTTCCCATGCAAGCAGCAGCTGAAGGGAGAGCAGAGCACCTGCTCCTACCCAGGATCATAGAGCAGCGCTGGGCTGGTTCCCTCCCCGTGAGCCGCGTGTAGTGCTCTGGGTAGTAAAACTCCAAGGACTCCAGGAAGGCTTCATAGCCTCGTTTTCCACGGCGCCGAAGGATGTCCATCAGGTAACCTGGAAGAACAGATAAAGAGCTAGGATGAATTCCCTGCAAAACAGAGAGAAAACTGCGTAGCCCAGCTTCATGGTATGAAGGTAGCATCTCCACTGCAAAGCACCTCAGAGAACAACGAAGCTGAAGGAGCAGTGCAGTGTGTGTAGCACCCACGATGTGTCAAAACCAGGTTATCCCCCACAAACCAGGCCCATCCAAGTGCAAGTTTGTGTTTTGCCCCACCTGTCTGGTTGCTCTTGCAAGGGAATCGGCACGAGTTCAGCACCTCCTCCTCATCCTGCTCATCTATGACGCGGCACTGGCGCAGGTACGGGGTGAGCTTGGCTGGGTTCAGGGAGCGGGTCAGCTGGTGTCGCGCGCTCTCGATCTTCTCCCAGACGGTGTCTTCTTCCTCCTCCTGCTCTGAGAGGCTGCTGGCTTGGAGAGACGCATTCTCCACGGCTAGAAGGAGAAAAGGAAAGGATGAAATGATGAGGAGCACAGGTAGAAGGCATGAGTAGGCATGGGAGAACATGAGTCGAGGTATGATCCTGCAAACGATCCGTGAGTCTTGCAAATGGGACTCAGGTACATTAGAAAATATTTTACATACAAATGGGTTCAGGAGGGTCTTGAGTGCCCACCTAGGCCCTTGGATATGCAGAAGGCAAGTGGTGCATAAGGGAGTTAGAAGCATATACAGTAGGGAGTGTAGAGAAGATATCATCTTCATCTCTCAAACATTCTTAAATCCCACCAGCCATCACACACCTTCCCTTTTGTCCCATCCCTGAGAAAGGGAAACTCTCAGGACCAAGAGTTTTCACAGCCTGGGACATGCTTTCTCATACTTGGGACTGAAGAGGATCCAGCAAATGAAACCCTGGCACTGTGTACCAAGCACTGATGACCCAACAAGTTCTCAAGGGCACCATCCCACAGAGAAGCTTGGCTACAGGTACTGGAATCAGCAGGGAATCACATGAGCATATCTTTCATGTATCTTCCACACCACTGTATGGAGCCCTGAAAATATGTAGCAACAAGGCAAGCGCTCTGCCAACCAAATAAAGCACGAGAGAACCCCTCAAGTGAATGTGCCAAAACCTCTCAGAGCCATGGTGAACCTGCTCTTACAGTCCTACAAGCTGTGATGGAGCAGGTGTGTGCAATGTGCTCTCTTTCCCCAGCTATGGATCAACTCAAACAGTGTTATCCATTTTCACTCGAGAAATTAAGTCTGCTTCACAGGCCAGCACAAATCCTTTTAGCTGTCAAGGCAAAGCACAGCAAAGGTCTACTGAGACTTAGAAGCCATCTCTCCTCCCAAGTGTGCATGGTTACCTGCTGCTCTGGTGCTGGCATTAAGTCCATTTGGTACCCCAGGCACACAAACATCCCCAGGGACAGGGCAGAAGTTCACATTCCACAGGGGAAGGAAATGTCCTAGTCTTTTTCCTTTTCTTTGGAAATTTGGGGGCGGAGTTCTGTTGCTGGGTTTTTTTCTATCTTGTGGTACAAATTATATCATGCTATTTCAGACTGACAACCAGCACAACAAGGAGGATGGCTGAGAGAGCTGTGCAGAAGTTAATCCTCCAAATACAAACACAGGAGGCTTGGGGTCTGATGGATCAAAGATGGCAGGAAGAGAGAGCTGTTGACACCACAAAAGATTCCCAAGTGTCTCATTTTCTGCACCAGAGTTTAGGAGCCTAAATACAAATACAGATATAGATTGTTCTAGGTTGAATAAAAATAGTGTTTCTTGCACAAATTGAACTCTCGTTTGAGACTCTTGCCACACAGACACAAGTATGCTGGAGGAGGATGCAACAGCAGGTCACAGAAGTTGAGCTGTTTCAAACTCCACAGCAGATTTATCCCTTTAAGTCAAACTGTTTCTCCAAGAAACTCAAGCCGGCTGTGCAAGCCGCGACCAGCTTCTCGGCAGGCAGGCTCGGCAGAGAGGAAAAGGGAGAGGGAGGGAGAGAAAGAGAGGGGAGGGCTGGGCAGAAGGTTCCAGAGCCGGCAGCCCCGCTCCCGCCCGTAGCACCCCCCTTCCCTCCCGGAGTATCCCCCTCCCGCGGCGGGCGGAGGGAGCGCTTCCCTTTCGCCGGTCTGAAGGCGCTCTTCGAGAAATGCCGAGCCGGAGGCCATTCCTGAGGAATGGCTGGGGAAGAGAACAAGAAGCGCAGACATCCCCCACCACTCCCGAGCCAGCGCGAAACTCACGCCCCGGGGCGATGCCGACGAGCAGCCTCCGCCCCCGCAGCAAAGAGGGGCCGGCGGGGCTCCGCCGCCCCCGGGACCCCGCTCCTGGACGGGGCTCGCCCCTTACCTGCCATCCCCACTCCGGCCGGCTGCTCCCCGCTCCGCTCCGCTGCGCGCCGCCGCCTCGCCGCCCCGGCAGGTGTGTCTGAAGCGCCCTCCCCACCTCGCCGCACTTTCCCAGCCTCTTTCCCTGCCTCCCTCCCTCTCTCTCTCTCTTCCCCTCCCTCGTCCAGCCGGCTGGAAAGAAGCCGGCAACCCCCCGGGCTATGGAGAGCGTAGCTCTGCCCACCTCCGGGGGTCGCGGGGGCACTCACCGGCAGGGCGGGGGCGGATCCCCTCGGCCACTCCCGGTTTCTGAGAGCCTCCGGCTGCTGCTCACCTGGGCGAGCCGGGGAAGGGCTTTTCTCTGCGTGTGTCCTGCCCTTCTAACCCGGCACAGTGCCCAGCCCCGGGATGGAGCTGCTCCCCGGAAGGATGTGGCTCGCCAGCCACTTCTCTTCTGAAACGCACCCGGCCTCAGCCCCCGACAGACCGGCGGGGGAAGGGGGTGTCCGGCTTGTCCGGGACCCTGCCCGGCCAGGCTGGGGGTAACCTCGGGCAAGGCGCAGCCCCCCCGCGCTCTGCTGCAAAGAGGAGATTCATAAGGAGAGGCTTTCTTTGGTTCCAGGGCTGCAGAAATTGTAGCCAGGCCACCCGAGGTGTAGGGCTGGTTCTGGATCCAAGCAAGGGGAAAAAATTGAGAGTGCTGGAAAGATGCCCGATTCAGGCCAAGAAGAGATCCCACAGACTAGATTTTGGTCCCAGTCCTCAGCTGTGTCCGTGGGTGGAACTGGGTGTGGAGACACCCCAGGGCAGTGTGATAGAGATGTACTCCAGGGCATGCAGGGGCTTGCAGCCTGGGCCTGACCCAGCACTGAGTTCCCCAGGCCAGGAATAGATGCTGAGAAGCCTTCCCCTGGTCCAAATGGCCACAGCAATCCCAGGAGTGGACCTGTGTGTCCTCTCAAATCCCAAAGAATTGGCACAGAGTACCCTCCACACCTGCCACGTACTCAGCTGCCCAAATCTGTGCATACCACTGGACAAAGAGGGCTCTGGAAGAGATGGAACTGGATACCATAGTTCAATCCCAACATCAAGCCCCCCCTCTTCAAGGCAAAGATGTTTTTCATTTTCTCTAGCAACCCTATTTCACTCTCATTTCATCACTCTCAGCTGTGTCCGACCTCAATAGCCAGGCTATGCAGTGCAGGCTCTGTACCAGAAATTCCCAATGCAATATCAAGCTCATAAGAAATGAGAGTTCCCTGATTCTCCCCAGCCCTGGAGTTAGCCCACAGGGTAGCCCAGAGTACTGCTGTGCATCCCTCCATGGCTCTGAACACAACATGAAGGAGCCCTGCATTGCTCCTGCCCCTGCCAACACACTCCCAAAAGGCAGGTGCCCTCAGTACCCCACCTCTGCATGGAACTCTTTCTCTCCTCATTCACATAAGTGAAGAAGCAGAGTTATGAACTGGGCCCCCTTCCTTAAGGATTTCTGATTCACCCAAGCTGAACAGCAAACAAAATCTTCGTTTACTTCTCCTGCAGGGCCAGTGGCAGGGCTCCCGCACCAGTTTCAGTAGGGTGATTTGAGGGAAGGGAGGCTTTAGCAAGACCCTTTCCCTGTGCTGCTAAGTTCTTTCCAAGATCAAGCACGACCACCAGCTGGGAATTGAGAGTGCATCTGTGTGATGCACAGAGCACAGAGCCTTTCTGTTGCAAAACATACACAGGTATTGAGCAAACGCCAGGCACGCACGTGCACGTGGGGCTTCCAGCAAACTGCCCTCGGATAGCATCCATCCCAACAGGCACTGCTTGGCACCCTGAGCACATGAATTTGTTGTTGACTCTCCCTCCCTGCGAGGGGTCCCAACAGCCCCCTCCCTTCCCTTGTAAGCCCAGCACTGCACAGCTCCCACACAAAGGGCGCACGGTGACCCAGGATCACCAGCAGCAGGGCACAGCTCCTGTCCCCAGCCCTTACCTCCAGCCAGAGGCATCCAGCTGAGTGATCAAAAACAAGTACAAGCAAGGCTGCCTGCTGGGAACCCGTTCTGACTCAGGCCATGTCAATTTTTGCCTGCTAGTTATTCTCTTGAAAACAACCCTGGTCTCTCTCTCTCCCTCTCTAGTGAAAAGATTTCCTGAGCGGGATATTATGTGGTGATAGAAGATAAGATCTTCACAATCCTGATAAAAGTCCCAAAGCAAGAGTTGGTTTCTCTCATTTACACAGAGAGAGACAAACTCAAGGCTGATGACAAAGAGATCCTCTTCCTCCACCCATCCTGACCCCACGGGCAGTGGCTGCACTGCTTTGTGACTCAGAGCACTCAGACATCAGACAGAGCAGGTCCCACATCAAGAACAGCTGAAGAAATATCTTCACCCTAGGTTGCCCACGGAAGAGTCGCAGACATCCAAGTCCAGGGAAAAATAAATAATTCAATAATTGACTGGTACTGCAATAAGGGCCGGTCCTTAGACTGACTAAGTGACTAATTTCCTTAATTTTTTTACAAACTCCATTACCTGTTCTCCTTCATGGAGAGTCTCTGAGCTTGGCAGATACTCCAGGAGCAAGAAGACCACCCCTGGCTCTGGGCTGGGTAACTGATCCCAACAGCTCCTGAGAGGAAGAATGCATTCCATGCCTGTTTTTTGGCCAGGGTGTGGAGGCACAGGGATGCAAAGCTCAGGCTTTGGAGGGATGCTGCAGTTGTATAAGACAACCCCAGTTTGCTGGAGAGACACAGTCCCACCAGACTGTACATGCTCACAGCCAGGTATTATATTTCCAAAATAGCTTTACCAGCAGCAGTTACTTTTGTGCTGGCACCCTTGAATTCCCACTAGGAATGACAATGGGGTGTTTGGATGGGGGTTTTTTGTTCTTGAATTGTTGGTTTGGTTTGTTGTTTTGGGTTTTTTCTTTCAAATCCTAACCAAAATAGTTGCAGTGGTAAAACTTTCCAAGCCACACGGGCTCACACAGGAAATCTATAACAAGCTAGCAAATGGTGAGCCACATGTCCTTTCCACCACCAGAGGAGGGGCTTAGCACACATAGCCCACAGAGTGTGGCAGGCTGCTGGGTTTTCTGCAGGACCTTGTGGTGTGGGGTGACCGATGGCACTAAGAGGTCAGTGGGATCCCTCTGAGGCGAGTGAGCCCGTGCTGTGGAGAGCTGGGCTGGATATGCCTCAGCACTGCATTGTTTGCCCCCGCCTGGAAACAGCTTTAGGAAGGTCTGAGGCGGGGCAGGAATTCAATAAATTCCTGATTGTGTGGCTAAAATGCCATTGGTAGAAAGCTCAAGCTGTGGTTACAGATGGTGAGCTGGGTGCTCTGTAAAGTCTTGCCCTGTGTTTTGGGAAGCACTGTAAATTTACAAAGTTCCCCTGAAACTGCCTACCCACACAGTGTCCAGAATGTGAGCCAGTCAGAACATCTTCAATGATATATTTCTTGCTTGGTCCTTCCTTATTTTCCCCCTCCACAATCAAAATAAGCTTTTCTTCTTGCAGCCTAGTGATTTGCAGAGACTTACAGCTTCTATTGAAGTTTTAGGGGGTGAGGTTTCCTAAGGTCTCCAGGCTGATCTCCCAAGTCAGATTGAGGAAGTAAGTTTGAAATAATCCCCCAATAACAACTTCCACCCTGCAGTAGCTGTCCCAACACGATTTGGTGTAGTGAAACAACGCTCTGCAGTTTCTGTTCCTGTGTGGAACAAACAAATCCCAAAAACACAAAAGAACTTGTGAAACAGAATTACCGACTCCAACCTGATCTAATTGGCTCATACGCTGCTTCACACTGGATTAGTTAACGCACAGTAAAAAAAAAAACTTTTCCTGATGACACTCATCAAACTCAGTGTTTATATTAACATAGCCTTTGCAAGGACTTTGACTCTGCTCTTTTCCCCAACATTTTTAATAGCAGATGTAAGACTGCTGCAACCCACTGACAGTGGTTTATTCCCTTCACAGTAGTGGCTGCAGAAGGGAGGAATGGGGTCCCCACTCAAAAAACGAATGGCCTTTATAGCAGGAAGGAAATGCGTGTATCTGTGTGGAGATAGCAAAACAAGCAAATATTTCCTTCAGCATTCCTCCCCCTCATCACACGCACACACCCATTGCCTGGAGCTACAGGAGGCAAAAGCATGTGGGAGCCTTTTGGTAAGGAATTGGCAACAAATCTCTGTCCTCATTAGGGCACCAGAGGTGTGCAGGGTGGCAAGGAAGACCTGAATTAGAGCAGAATGACGGGATTAGAGTCACTGGGATGAGCTTTCTCACTCCAAAGCTGCCCAGATGCCCCTGGCAAAGGGGCTCCAAATCAGCAGTTGCCTTATTCTTAAACCATTACCCCTGTGGGATTAGTCCCAGCTTTTTTCCCCTCCTCTCTCTCCAGAATATAAACCAACCAAGAGTCTGTATCACTGCTCATTGTGAACCCAGTCTGGTTGGTCATCCTTTGCAAGAGGACCATTAAAGTCTGCCTTTGGCTGCATAAGAAGGGTCTGAACAGTGACAGCACAGAGGTTACACTGAATACGGGGGAGCAGTCTGCTCTCCCCAAATATGACCCTCTCTGTTTAGAAACTGGGAGTGAATTCTGCTCTCCAACAAAGGATCCGCCTTTGTTTTTCACTGGTGTGTGTGGAAGCAGAATTTGTTTCTCAGGGAGAAGAACCACATGGACTGAGGGTGTACCCACAAAGAGTGGCTACCTGCTTTGAGAAGAAAAATTACTGCCTAAGAGGAGAGGTGATGGGGAATGGAGCCTGGAGAAGGAACGGCAAGCAGCAGCTCACCAAATCCAGCCCATTTTGCCTTAGTTCTTGCACGCCAAGGCTGCAGCCACCAGAGGTCAATGTGACCACACCAACCTCACCCAGCCGCTGGGTGCTGCACAGAGCCCCTTTGAAACTGGGACGTCAAACACAAGTATGAAGTAGTGTTTTCCACCGCTTAGGACATAACTGTGGGGCAGATTTGCATGTAGACCAACAGTCAAAGCATTAATCACAATATGACCTCAGCATTATCCTGGGAAAAAAAGAGCTTGGGAATGACAATGTCCCCAGTTAGCATCTTGCAACTCCACTGAACTGAGACTTCTACTTGGCTGTGGACCTCACAAGTGCTCCTGACACCCCAGGCATGTCTCATCCTGCTGGTTTCAGTGTCACTCAGGTATTCTCACCTGCCTTGGTAGCAGGAAAGGGGTGGAAATGGGCAATCTGTCCTTTCCTGAGTCCCACTTCTGCTTTCTGGGATATAGGTCTGTCGTAGTGAATGAGGTCTGCCCCAAATCCAGGCTGGCTGGATAAAACAAGTAGCTGACCTGCAGCCAGAGGAAGGCAAATGGGTTAAATGAGCAGGGTCATCAGTCTGGTTAGAAGTCAGAGAGGGAAGATGAGACTGTGCAGAACAGAAATCAGTATGTGTGGATAGCTTTCTAACAGCCAGCCATTCCTCTCCATGCCCACAAGTACCACTTCTCCTCTCTATCTCCTCTATGTCCTCCCCTAGACCTCCCCAAAATGTCACCAAGAAGCCCTTTCCATCCTGGCCTCCCAACCCCTTCATCATCTATGTGGACAGCCACTTAGAGCAAACAAAACACTCCTATTCCACCTCCAGCAGGGCTCCAGCCTTGTGGGAAGGGCAAGTTTCCCCAGAGAATACACAATGTCTTCTCCAAGAAGACTCCACTGTGCTGCAGGATCATCAGTGATCCCCTCCACTAGGCCAGCTGACCAGACCAAGCATGTTTCCACCATCTCTCAGGAACATTAGCTTAGGATGGGAGCAAAGAGAGACCAGGAGGCAAACCCTGGCTTGTCTTTGCAGGGCAGATGAAGGCAAAGACACTGTGACAGTGAGAAGAACCAGCTCAGATGTCATCATAGAGATGAGCAAACTGTCCGTGAGCAGTTTGAATTCAGCAGAACAAATTGTCACCAAGACATCAGCTGCTTAGCTGGGAGCTCTGCTCACCCCACTTCAGAAATACTCTGAGTGCTTCAACAGGACGAAAGGAAGAAGTGTAGATAGAAAACACCACTTCCATCTCCCCTTCCTCTTCTCTGAGGGGATCCAAGTCCTGTATGCCTCCTCTCCTGAGCTGGTACATAACCATGCCCCAGGGTGTTCAGCTGCCAGGGTCCCTGAGTCACTGTCAGGCTGACACTGGCCAGATGCTGATGGAGGAGAGCCAGGAAGGGTGATACCACCCCACAACACTCATTATACTAAACCTGTGCCATATCAGGGAAAGGGACAGGTCAGGACTATATCAGGACCTTTTCCTCTTGGCTGGAGAGCAAACCCTGTCCAGGACATGAACAGGGTAAAGAGCTGAGTACATGCTAACAGCACAAAGTCTCTCTGGAGAGGGCAGAGAACAGCCAAGTGCTATCATCACTTGTAACACTGCTCCAGAGCCATAGGGTGTCACCACCCCACCAGCCAACGCACTGGGGAAGGAGGTGGTTGGGCAAAGCTCAAATGCTTTGGGTCGGCCTGGCCTTAAACCGGAGCCCTTGGAAAGGGAAGGATGTGGGGAGCCAAGGGCTGTGCCTATTCCTGCCACGCAGATCCACCAGGGCTCCTTGCTTCTGACTGTGAGGCCCTTCCCAAGACCTTTCATGGAACAGCTTTAAAATGACAGAGGGCAGGTTTAGATTAAATATAGGAAGAAATTCTTAACTGTGAGGGTGGTGAGGCACTAGAACAGGTTGCCCAGACAAAACAGTGGATACTCCATCCCTGGAAGTGTTCAAGGCCAGGCTGGGTGGGGCTCTCAGCAACCTAGTCTAGTGGAAGGCGTCCCTGTCCACGACAAGGGCGTTGGGACTGGATGAACTTTAAGGTCCCTTCCAACCTGAACAACTTTATTATTCAATGATTCTGTGACCTACACTGCACCCAGCTATTCTTATCCTACAGCTGAGCCAGGCCTGGGCTTACTTGTGGGACGGCAAAGGGGCTGTAACTCCCCTCTGCTCCTGTTAATGCTGCCTAATGGTGCATCCTCCAGGGCATCCACCAGAGGTGGCACAGAGCAGCCCTCAACCCACCCTCAGCGTGAGCCAAGGACTACAAACCAAAGCTGAGACATGATAAATTCGGTACAGAGGTGACCTAAGCCAGAGCAGTACGGTGCCAGAGGTGAAGACAAGGGCATGGCATCCTGGACCTCATTTCCTCCTCCGCATACCACCACGGCCACACCAGATGCCCTGCAGGATGTGACCCTAGATAACATGGGAGGTCTCCAGCCCTTCTGGCAGCTGTATGGGATCTGTTCTGGAGCCATCATGGCTGAACAGGCACCCTCCCCTAAACACTCCTCCATGCCTGGCATTCCCAGATCTCCCCATTCCTCAGTCCCAAAGCCAAAACACCCAGCTACCTCCTTGTCCTGGCCTGAGTGAGTCTTTGCCCTTTAGACCATCCCACAGAGACCAGCATCAGCCAGAGACAGCCATGGGAGGAATCAAAGCCTGGCATGTAGCAGGAGCTCTCTTCCAACCTCCAGGAAGCTAACCACAGTCTCTCCCCTAGACCAGAGCTTCACAAGGCCCCAGAATGCAATCCTAGCCCTCCCCGGAGCTGGATGCCCATTTCCCCCGCAAAGAAGTCACACCCTGCTACATAGATGCAATCCCTGGGCTAAGAGTCACAGACAGTTGCTTGCTGGAGCCCGCCCAAGAGCAATGAGCTTTCCAAGTCCTTTCCCTTTCTTGGGGGTCTGGTAGTCACATAAACAGGAAGAGCCTAGCCCTCTCCCTCCCCCTTCCAGGGCTTTGCCTCCCTCCCCTGCTCTGCGGCGGGCGCCGGCATGATGCGAGCCCCAGCGCTGGGCTGCTTGGCCCCCTCGGGAGGAGCTGCCGGCTGGCCCCTGACCTCCAGGCTCCGCATTTCCTGTGGCAGCCGAGGAGGGAGACGAGGCCCCTTCTTCCAGACGCTGGGGCTGGGCGTAAAGAGGCCTCTGTGGGCCGGCCTGCGGGGAAAAAGGAAAGGTCATGGCGGTCCTCTGCCTGCAGCGGCCCGAGGTCGGAGGAGGCGAAGATGCCAGCAGCCCCGTGGAGGTGGGAGCATCGCTGGGACAGAGGCGTCCAGCCTAAATGACAGGGCGAGGGCCACGCTCCCGCCCCAGCCCTGCAGCCAGCTCTCCAAACCCTTCTTTATCTCCTGGCATTTATTTTTAAAAGCTTTGTGGCCTTCTCTCCTAAAACCAAAGGCAGCTGCACCAGGTCTGGGCTGCTGCCCAGGAGGGACCGGAGCTGGTGCCTGCAGAAGAAGGGTGCAGCTGCAGAGCCCAGCGCTGTTAACTCTCAGCAAGCTAAACCCAGCTGCAGGAATTGGTGCCCATCCTAAAAAAGCTGGACTGTTGCCTAGGAGGGTGTTACCCCTTTCCCCGAGTCCCTCTAGGGAGGACCAAGCTGAGACAGGCATCCCCCACTCCTGCACCCATCTCCCATGGGTCATGACAGGGAACAGGACTGAGATCTGCAGAGGGAACCAGGAAGAAGAACAGAGCTTTGCTGAAGGCATTCAGTTTGAGAGGCATATCCCTGTCTCTGGGGTCCCCATCCATGCTTGGGCTCTGTGCAAGCCCTGGCTTGTAAAGGCCCAGGATGCTGGCCAGATGTGATGCCCGCTCTTCACGACCTGGCAAGAGGTGCCGGATGCCTGGGGTGAGCAGGGAGGAGGGATGGCATCCCGGATGGAAACCTCTGGTATGCCTCTGCACTGATCTCCACTCTGCCCTGGAATGTGCCGGCCAGCAGCATGTGGGAAAGTGGAGGCAGCAGAGACCTTGGATGTGTCAGCTCCCCGGCTGAGTAAACAAGAGGAGCCCTGGCAAGCGTTCAGCCCCAAGTATCCAAGACCTTGAAAAAAGGGGGCTGGAAACAGGGAGGTTCTTCTGTCCCCTTCTTGCTCAACCTTTGCAAAATGTGTCCTAACCTCTCCCCTACCTCAGGTGCTAATGCCACTTCCTCGTATCCCTAGCAAGTCTGGAGAAGTGTGGCTCTCCCTGCGGAGTTTCCAGCACCATGCTGTTAGATCTAACATCCGGGAGAGACTCTGCCTCAAAAGGAGGGTCTAGAGAAGAAAGGGGTAGGATAAAAGGATTTATCACCCCCCACCATGCACACATATCCATGCCCCTTGGCAATCTCCCAGACAGCAGGGAGCACAGAGCATGGAGAGAGCTTCCACCAGCAGTACTGGCACTGCCTCGGGGAGCACAGTGACAGCCAGGACAGGGGCACAGTACAGCTGCCAGATAAACACCTTCCCAGCCCCACCTGGGCACATTCCCACTGCAGGGTGCAAGCTCCAGCCACACTCCAGGTTTCAGAGGCTCAGGAGAGGCTGACAGTGCATTCCCCAGTGCAGTGCTGGCTGGAAACGTGTTCCCACCACTCTTCAGGTTGTCAGCATTGCCTCCCTTGTCTCCTCTATAAAGTGCACCCACTGTGAGTCAGCCCCTCATCCCCTCTCCACCCAGGCACAGGAACCTGGGGAAGAGAAGTGGGCTGGGGAAGGTCCCCCTGCATCCCACCAGTGGAGCCCATCATCTCCTGGGGGCTGAACTCCCACAGCAGTGGCACTAGGAGGTTGTGCCTTCTGGCCACCGTCCCGTGTCCCCTATCGCTCCTCGGCAGGCGCAGACTCCCGGAGAATGAGCCATTGTTCCCCAGCCCTGCAGCCTCTTCCTGTCCCTGTAGGGCTGTGAGACAAACAAAAGCAGAGCCAGACGCCATGGGGAGGAGGCTGGATCTGCTCCCCTCCTCCAGATCCCGCAGCAACCCCACAGGCAGCCCGCCTTGGGGGAATGGGCAGGGACACCCCTATTTTTAGCTGCTTCTGCATCCCCACCCCTTTCCTTCCGTGGGCCAAAAATACATGGGCTGGATGGACAGGCAAAGTCATTAGGATAAAAGAGTTGTGTCCAACCACTCCCCTGGCTTTCACCTCTTCCCTTTGACCAGAATGGGCTCCCCAGGCATGGTCTCCCACTCCCAACATGGATGACTTATCTCTTCATCCCCATTCCCTATATCCCCATATCCTCTCTCTATACATTGTACCCTTCCCCACCCTCGCATCCCACTCCTCCTCTGCTGTATGGATGCATTTCCCATTCCTTCATAGTCCCCTCTCCCATGCCACACCCCTACTCCCTTCCCTTGAAATCCCCCAGCTCCTCCTTTCCCCGAAACACCTTTCTGCACCTCCTCATTCAATTCATTTCCAAAGGGCTTTTTCCTCCCAAAGGCCCAGAGTTTCCTGCTCCTCACCCCCATCCCCTCCTTCCTCACTGCATCCCTCCTACCCTCACCATCTCCCCCTTTCTCTCCCCACCCACCCCAACACCCTCCATCCCAGCCCCCTCCAGGCTGCACAGGCTTTAAACTCCTGTAGATGTGCTCCCCGTCCTTGTCCTGCCAAGGGAACATATTTGAGGGAGGGCAAAGAGACTCCCAGATGCCCCTGCACACAGACAGCTGCTTCTCCAAGCACCAAATTTATATCTAAGCCCTCCTCCCAGTCCCTCCTGCATTGACTTTTACAAGGCCTATGAAAAAGAACTGGAGAATCAAGTGTGGGGTTGTTCTGGGGAGATGTAGTCTACATACATAAATATATATCTTTATATTTACATCTCCTTTCCTAGCACATGGAATCACTGAAGTGTTTCCAGGCCACAGGCAGCTGTTCCTGGATTACTTCTGGTTTATGCAACATGCTCCCTCCCCCTCCCAGATATGTCCCAACCCCCCTTCCCTCTCCTCTGTGCCCACATAAAACTCAGAGGGAGAGCATGGATCAGGGTCTATCCTGGGGTCTGTCCCTCCATCCTCTCACCCACAACACCCCACAGGACCCACAGCAGCCCTACAGCACCCCACATCCCTGGCCAGCAGGCACGACTAGCATACCAGGAGGAAGCTGGGGAGTGTGGGGGGAGGAAGAAAGATGAAAATATTTGGGATAGGAGGAGATGGGCAGAGGGAGGGAGGCAGCCCGCCAACAAGCCTGGGAACTCATCCGTACCTCCTCCTGGGCTTTGGCAAACCCTGAGGCTTTGAGTTCCCAGCCCTGCTCCCAGGGGAAAAGCACACACTCCCCCCTTTGCAAATCCCACAAGCAGGACGTGGTCAGTCCCATTCCTTCGGCCTCCTGCTGCTCCAGCGCAGGGGAGCTGGAGGAGTTGGTGGGGCAAGTCAGAAGTGCGTGTTTACAGGGTTATCCACCCCACTTCTAGCACGAGTGGGTCTAACCCAGTGCTGCTGCCTGCCTGGTGGTGCTCACCACAACCCCCCTGCTCTCCTTCCCCAGGGCAACACAAGGATTCTGGGAACCAGACCGCTCCGGTCCCGTTCCCTGCTTATCTCAAAGGCAACAGGCACAATGTGGGGGGCTCAGCACAGGCCCAAAAATGGGTTGAGCTTGCCAAACACATCTGGGGGTTCAGCCAGAGGAGAAATCGCCCCAGTGGAGAAACTATGGGGCATGAGGGATCCAGTGCCTACAAAGCCAGAGCTGGCATCAGACCAGGGGTGCTCTCGGCAAGACGCTGGGTGCTTACACCTATCCCTTGCCCCGGGGTGTCACCTCCTGCCACCACTCTGGCTTGCTCACCCTGAAACCGGCTTTGCCTTCAGCTCACCCCCAGGGCAGCGAGACGTGGACTGGAGGGAGCACCGAGGGCCATGGGCTGGGAGCAGGGAGGAGGGACCTGACAGCAGCAGGGTGAGGGGGAGCTGGATGAGGCCATGCCAGGTGGGGCAAGGGAGCTCTCTGCACCCCCATACCCATCACAGCAGGGTTCTGTCCCCCACCCCACTGCTGGCAGTAATCCCCATACCCATGTGGTGTGCACCCTCATGGCCCAGAGGAGAACAGAAACATCTGGAAGTCACCTGCAAATGAGCAGCACTTTCATTTAATGAGGAAATATGAGCTGGAGACCCTGGGCAACAACAGGATATCTGCTTCTTGTGCACTGAGCGAGCCCCCTGCCTGCCCTCCTTCTTCAGGAAGTTTCCAGCACTGTTGTGCTCTTGGAGCTCCATCCCTGGAAATTTCCCAGGGAAGGAGGGCAAGTGGGAAGGCAGCAAGCAGAAATGGCAGGGAATATAAACCCAGGGGTGAGCACCCTATCCGCAAGCTGGGATGCCTTCATCACCTTCCCTTGGCTTCCCCCAGGCATTGGGGAAAGGGAGTAGGGGGATTTTTCTTTACTGGAGGGGAGTCCTGTATCAGCCTCCTTCAGGCATTGGGTCTGCAAGCGGAAGGCTCTGCAAAGTGAGACAGGATGAAGGACTGAGCACCAGGAAGTGTAGGGCAGAGACCTCAGCCCCCTCACATCCCTCCATTCCTCTCTCCCTCCCCATCACTCTCAGTCACCCATAAGACCTCAACCCCGTGTTGGAGGGACGAGTGCTGGGAAGACGAGGGGATGCAATTTGCACAGCCCCATCTTTGATGTCGTGGTAGTCAAAGCAAATCCTCATCTGGGAAAGCTGCCGGGCCACTTGTCTGCTCCATGATAAGCCCAGTGGCCGGTCGCTCTGTAATGGTGAAACTGGTACTGCTGCCTGGGGCTTAGGGTTACAGCTAAGCTATGGGATGAAAGGTTGGAGTGACTGAAGGTAAATGAGCTGGGCTGGGAGGGGTCCAGCCGTAAGCTCCTGCCCAGGGCACCCATGGGTGGTACCGTGACTCTGCAGCACTGCCCAGCCTCACAGCCACCTCTCATTTATCAGCTGAGGTGGATAAATAGGCTGAGAAGCAGGATTGTATGGATTGACTTTCCAGGCTGTTGTATATGAAAGAAGGAGGTGTAACCAAGCAGCCAGAGCCAGGATGAGTACTGAGAGCCAGAGCTGGCATATACCCTGACCCTGGAGGTCTCCAAAGCACTTCCATGCTAGACCTAGAAGTACAAAAGTCAGAGCTTGGCTGGCATGGCCTCAAGATCACAGGTTTGGGGAAGGGTGCTGAAGAGAAGGTATTTCCAGATGCTTTCCTGGAAATGAAGCCCATCCTGGCCTGGAGCACAGAGATGCTTGGAGTAGGAGTGAGGAGGAGGAGGAGGAGGCAGCGGAGAGCCGGCTGCCCTGCAAGAAGCGGAACGTGGCCCCTATCCCATCTGGAAAAGATTTGTTCTGCATTCCCCAGTGGAGGCGGCTGCCGTCGCCCAGGCTCTGCTTCCTGACGCAGCCTCTGCTGCAGGGCACGGGGATGGGGGTGAGGGGGAGCCCCTCAGGCAGGGTGGGGGGAAATGTCCTGCCAGGCCACGCAGAGGGAGGAGACTCAAAGAAAGGGTCTTTTCCTGCCTCTCCCACCACCCCCATTAGCTTCCACTGAGCAGGACCTAGGGGAAGGAATGCCTACCATACCTCTGGCAAGCCGGGAAGGATGCATGTCATGATTTCTCCTCCTTTCCTTGCTGATGGCAGAGCTCATCCCCCATCAGAGCTAAGCTTCCATCTTCCTCCAAGACACAGACCCACTTAAAGTACCACCAGCACGCACAGTCCATACAATCTTAATTCCTAATGGAGAAAACTTCCACAGATGGCAGGACCCCCAACTTCCATTTCACAGAAGAGAAGCCAGAGAACAGTGCCAAACCCTGCTGCTACTGCTTAGCAAACCTCTGAGCAATAAGGTGCTCCTGCCCAGGCACCCCAGCACGAACCACCCGAGCCCAGTGAACGGCCAGGCTCCATTTTGACATCTCCTCTGCAGACATCTTGTCATCCCTTCAGCCAAGCCCTACTTAACCCCAACAAGTCTTGTCTCGCCTTCACCAGCAGAGACACCTCCCTTCTCCTCAACAGGGCCCTGAAGAGGTGCTTCTGCCTGGCCAAGTGGTCCCCAGCAGAGCCACCAAGCAGAGCCTGAAGGCCGTGAGGGTCACCAATGGCACCGGTGATGCCACACCCACCAGCAGGTTGCCCCTCATCGGCACTGATAGGGTCTTCTGCCCGTGACCATCAAGGAATAACACACGATGCCAGAGGGATGTGGTGTCCCATGGGTGGGCAGAAACTCTCCCTGGTGCCACCAAGGAGCACCTCCTTGCATTTATCCGCTGCCACCCCCTCACCCTGGTCTGACACACTGCCGCTGGTATGACACTGGTCCCGATGCCGTGACACTTGTCCTGACCCTGTAACAAACGCCAGCCTGGCCCACGTGGCCTTCAGGGATGCTGTCACCCTGCTAATGCCCAACCCAATGCTACCCACAGGTCCTGGCATGACCACCCACCCCCAGACCCCAGTCCAGACTGGCAGTGCTACACCACAGGGAACTTCCTATCCAATATGGGATCAGGGGACCCTACGTGATACCCAAGGGGTCACACACACACAGGGTTCAAAGCCCTTTCCTTTGCCCCGCAGCCAGGCTCCTCTCACCAGGTTAGACAGCAACCTGGCCTTCCCCCTTCCCCCAAACCCATTGAAGCAGGCACCCGGGAGCGGGAGGCAGCCAATGCCGGCAGACGGGAAATGGCACTGGGGAAGCGGGGAGGAGGAGGGGAGCGGCAGAGAAGTTCCTGAAGTTTTCTGTCCTGGATAGTTGGAATAAATCTCATTTTCTCTGGTCTCCTTGCCGAGTCGAGGATTGGCTCAGCAGTGCTGCAGCCCGCCCTCCTCCTTCCCACGTCCCCTCCCCGCCAGCTTCGCTCCCTCTCTCCCGTGGCATCAGGGCGTCAGCCTGGGAGAGCCAGCCTTGGGGGGACAGCCGTGGGAAAAGGAGGGGGGCACGCCTGCCCTTTCTCCCCCTCTCCATTCCGAAACACAGCACCAGTAACCCTTGGAGCAAGTTACAGGGGCCTGCGGAGAGTGTCTCGTAACTTTTCGTCTGGAGGACGGGGGAGAAAATAATAACCCTGGGTCGAAAGAGGTAAATCCTGAAAGTTTTGATTCATCGGTTTGTAGAGCTGGGGACAGGGGGGGTGTTGGGATCAGAAGGAAAAGGGTGGGGAGGGTGTTTGGAGAGGGGAGAAGCGGGAGGGGTGGCAAGGCGATAGAGACGGGAAGGATGGTAAAAAAGAAAGGGAGCAGAAGGCAGGAATGCAACAGGAAACTGGGAGTGAGGAGAGGGGACACAGGACAGGGGGGAGAGGCGGGAAGGAAAGGGAGTGAGAAGAGGGTCCCACGGATGGGGGAAGGCAGCGGGACGCTTGTCTCCCAAACCCTGCTCTGGATACCCCTCAAAGCCCCACAGGCTCTCGGCACCTCGATTTTGGGGGTACGGAGGAAGAAAGGGAGCACTTTTCTCATAAGTGGGCAGAGAAGGGATGGCTGGAAACTGCCCACCTCCATAGCTCCGGCCTCTCTCTATGTCCCAGCATGTCTGTTCGGAAAAATATCCTTGTTCTACAGAGATATCACTATGTATATATATAGCAGCCAGCAGCACGGGAGTCAGATTTAGGCGTCTGCCTACTGCCCGGCACTGCTCCAGGAAAGCTGAAAGAGGCCCAACCCAGCCAGCCAAGCCCCTTTCCCCCTTCCCCAAAAGCCTGTCCCTGCTGGCTTTCCCCATCCCAAAGCAGTCACCCAGTAGGGGAACCTCTGCCTCCCTTCCTTCGGGGAAAGGGAGGTTTTTCATCACTCAGGAAGGCTGGGAAAGCCTTCCTGGCCACCCACAGCCATTTCCACCCGCTCTTCCTGCTGTTGAGACCACCCCAGATTTCTCACCCTCTTTTGGAGTATGTCCCCTCTGGGGGAGGGAAGAGGCTGCTTTCAGCAGCTCTATCCAACTAGACATCTGGATTATTTTCCCCCCCTTTCTGGTTTCCGCTCTTCCCAGCAAGCAGAACAGCTCTGGCCATTCCCAGCTAGTGGAAAACCAGTGGTAACCAGCTGAACTCAGGGGGGAAACAGGGGAAGCCAGGCTGGGAAGAGGAGGAGGAGGAGGTGCTGGCGGTGGGTCTTTGAAGGCAGGGGGCTTCCCAGAGGAGGCATGGAGGGAGCCAGAGAGAGTATGCCAGGGAAGGGGAAGGGGAGGTTGTGATGGGCTGTGGGCTTGCTGTGCCAGGAATTGGCAAGCACAGAGGGCTGCCAGAGGGAAGCGGTGGCACCTGGACCGAGAGATGGCCAGGCAGAGGAGTCCCTTTGCCCAGTGGAGGAAAGGACAGCACACAGGTCACCCTTTGCCCGCAGAATCACGAGTTTCCCTGGCACGGAGGAGTCTGGTCGGGTGAAGGGGAGGGCTCAAAGGGGCAGGGAGTCACACCAGGGGCAGATGGAAAGAAGGGAAAGGGGGAGACTGGAAGGAGGAAAAGCCCAACAGGCCTGCCAGAAACCTGCCATCCAGGTAGGGTTGGGCACCAGCTGCTTCATTCCCTCCCTCCCTCTCTCCCTCCCTCCTCTCACAGCGCCTGCTGCCTGCCAGCAGGCAAGGAGAGCCAGGGGCCAGGAGGTGCTGGCTTGCTTCCCTGTGGTGACCAAGAGACAAGGAAGGAGAAACACTTTCCTCCACCCCACTCCCTCACTCAGTAGTATTCCAGATAGGGAACAAGGAGATGCTCTCCCCCCACATCCCCCCTTTTCCTTGCCTCCCCACCCCATCCCAAGGTGTGATGCCCCCCATAGGGGTCTGCAGGGCACCTGTGTTGTGCAGGGGACCTGGGGTGGGGTAGGAGGGTCCACTCCTCAGGGTAGCCCTGGCTGGTGCAGCACATGCTAAAGGGCACAATCCCCACTTTGGGTTTCTCAGGGGCTCCAATGTCCAGAGGAAAGGGAAAAACTTGAGGGCTGTATCTCTCGTAATCCCCTCTCCCAGGGTCACATGCTCTCCTGGGAGAACCTGGGGACAGCTCAAAAATATGGTTGCATCTCTCTCCCTGTGGTCCAAGACCCCAGTTGTGCTGCAGGGACCACCCTAGCAGTGTCCTTTGCAATCCAGGAGAGCCCTGACCCAATGGCTATGGGTGGGCTTCTGCCAGAGAAAGGAAATAGCTCCCCAGTTGTCCCCTCACCCCAAATCTGCCACATGCCTGTTTTGTCCTGGCTGTGAGGCAGCACTGCATGGCCTCTGTGGGCAGGAGGAAGACATGAGCTGCATGAGCTGGGGAGCTGGGAGCCAGCAGGAACCCAACCTGCCACCATCCTGTCCCTGCTGCCACCCCAGGAGGCCACTGCCACCCCGGGGAGGCAGCCAATGGTGCTGGGCGCTGCTGGGGGAGGTTTGTTTTCCCTTCCCCAGTCATTAACCCCTGGCAGATAAGAGGGGCCCCGGGTGAGCAAACAAGGCCAGGGCAAAGCGAAAACACATCTAGCCAGCCAGGAAAGCAATTCCACGTGCAGGACTCCCCTTCACCAGAGCCTTTGCCATCCTGGCACTGCCTGGCTGCTCCAAGGTGGACAAGTGGGAGAGGCAGGGAATGTGGCAAGGGGAGTCATGCAGCAGTGAGGGTCCCAGCACATGGAGATCAAGAGAGGTGAGGCTCCTGCATCACCTCTTGGCATGCTGTGCTCCACAGCCAGCCCTGCTGGAGGAACCCAGCTCCGTCCTGACCCCCCCAGCCACAGAACTGAGCCCAGGGAAGGATACGTCCCCAGGTGGCTACCCAGGCCACTGGCACTCTGAGATGCCCCACATCCGAATCCTCTCCTTTCCCCAACCCATCCTCTCCCGCTTGCTACGCACACCAACAGGGATCTGCCGATCTGAGAGTCCTCCCCGCTGACTGGGGAGGTCATTGCCCTGCCATGGTGCACCCAGCCACTGCTTCCTGCGCCCCTCAGTGCCCCTGGGACCCACCTGAGTGCAGGGACCCATCCTACCTTCTCCTCCAACCTCAGGCCATTATCTTTCCCGCCGTGCCTCAGTTTCCCCTGTCTGCAAAGCAGCTGCCCTCCCCACAGTGCCGGCTCCCTGCTTCTCCAACGTGTCTGCCCAGCATCCAGGGACCCAGCCAGTGAAGGACAAACAAAGCAATATACAAATATTGCATTTTTGCTTCCCACCACTCCTCCCTGAGAAGCACATGGGCCCCAGGCCTCACCCTCTCCTCAAGGGTTCATCTGAATAGCAAAAAGGAGGGAGAGGTTTCTCGCCCCAGGAGCTGGGGCAGCCAGGCAGGGCACTGCTCTGGGAGGAGGTTCTGCCTCGCAGAGAAATCCTCAGCCTGTGTTGTGGCGTGGGCCTGGCAAAGCTGCTTTGCTGATGGGAAACTGAGGCATACTGAGGGAGGTCAGCAAGGTGAGGGAGAGCACATGTTTTTGGAGGAGAGCCTTTTTTCTTCCTCCCCAAGAGAAGGGCCGGGTGAGGGGGCAGCCAGTAGCAACCTCCCCACTGCCTTATGCACTGCCTTTAACCTCCCCAGGCAGTTCTGTGGATACAGCCAATGGGGTTGGGAAAATCCTGTCCGAGGGCTTCACTGCTCCTCTTGCCTTGTTTAGGTGGCCAACAAGAGGACCAATGTTCTTGCCCTGCCAGTCCACCTGAAGCTCTCGTCACTGCCTGCTGCCCCATCCGTGACTGGCTCCCACTCGCTCAGCAGCAGCAGAAGACAGTGGATTAACCTCTAAGTCCACGACCAGACACAGCTTCCAGTGACCTCTGCAGAACGAGGGGTGACCCAGACACCCCCTGGGGACATCTCCATGCCACCACTGTCCTCACCACTGAGGACGTACCCTCTGAGGGTGATTTCATGAGCGCGACGTAGCACAGGGAAGCGGGAAACCTGCCGAAAGCCAAAGTGACGCGAGCAGTTACCCCAAGAGCGTCGGAGCAGAAGCAATGGGGAGGCTGGGGATGTGACACACCACCCCAGCGCTGGAAGCCTGCTGAGGGCTGATTTTTGGAGCTTTTTCAAAGGCAGCCTGAAGGGTGCAACATGAGCCTGGGCAAGCTGCCGGTGCTCAGCTGGGTGTCAGGCTCCCATGGCAAGCGGCGGCTGAAGTCGGAGCTGACGCCGGACATGATCAGCCCGCCGCTGGGTGACTTCCGGCACACCATGCATGTGGGGCGCGGTGGGGACGTCTTTGGGGACACCTCTTTCCTTAGCAACCACGGCGGGGCTGACACGGCCAAACCCAACAACTTCTTCGCCCGGACGCTGCGGCACGTCCGCCGGACACCGCTGAAGAGACGGGGCAGTGGGGGCCAGGCGGGGGCCTCACCCGCGCCCCCAGCCATCTCACCCATCATCAAAAACGCCGTCTCGCTGCCGCAGCTCAATGAGGGGATGTATGATGGCAGTGGCCGGGGCTTGACCAGCAAGTTCTCCTTCAAAAGTGCCTCCAACAGCTTCTCCAAAACACACCAGGCCTACGGTGAGTGAAGCGCGAGGCAGAGGCTGGTGGCCAGGTACTGAGCATCCCCTGCAGCCCTTTTCCATTGCTCCAGGCCTCCGTTTCCTCCCCAGTAAGGGACTTCAGGCTCTCAGGAAAGATGGGATATTTAAGACTGCCCAGTCTTGATGATCCCTGCGAGCAGATAATCCTAGCCTTGCTCTGAACCATGGTCCTTGCTCCTGCCCTTGGAAGGTCTCCTCCCAGGGTGTCCTTCAAAGCGGGGCAGGGATGGTTTCTCCATTTCTCCCCCTCCCCCATAGCTCCACACAGCTGGCAGCCTGTGTGGAATAGTTGTAAGGGAGCGTCCCCCATCTACCCCCAGCCCTACACCTTTCCAATGAGCAGCCTCCCAGAGGAAGCCAAGAAGGTGCTGGGACAGTGGAACAATTCCCACTCCAAGGTTATGAGGTCAAGGGGACCCACAGCATGGCCTTCCCCCCCTCCACACAGATATTCTAACCCTGTCCCTAGCTGTGCCAACCTCTGCATCTCCATGTGCTGCTCCTCAGGGATTCCATCCACCCTTCTCCATCATGTCCACATCCCTCCCTGCCAGCCAGGGTGCCCTTTGGGGAAGGGTTGTGGGAAGGACAGGACAGGACATCTGTATGGCTCCTCTCCAGCCTCACAGCATTGGGCTGTGGCTCAGCTTTTCCCCAGGGAGGGAGGTCTGGAGCAGAAGGTCTCAGGGTGGGGGTTGGATCTGGGGGGGCCTGCAGCAGCCGGGGGAGTTGGCTGGGCTCAGAGGGAAAGGCAGGCTGAGGCAATGCTGCCATCTCCTGGTCTCACCTGCCTGGCTCAGCCCCCACTGCTATCTTACCAAGCCCAGAGCCCACTTGGAGACCCTCTGCGGTAACTCTGGGTTTTGGAGATGTCCACAGAGACATGGACCTGTCCTTTAGAGGCCAGTGCCACTGACAGGAGCATGACCTGAGCCACTTCGGCAGCTGTGTCCCTTATCCCCTGCAGAAGTAAGTCGGGGTTCCTCCCTTGCCTCACCAGCCGTACCTTCTGCCTCACAGGGCTGGAGTCTGGATTTTGTACCATCCCTCGTGTCCCTCGCTTGGAAAAGGCCCAAGAGAGCACCTTTCCTGGGGAAGATGAGCTGGATCGCTCCGACTCCCTGCTGTCCTTCCGCCTAGACCTGGGGCCCTCCCTGATGAGCGAGCTCCTCCAGGTGATGAGCTTCTCTGAAACCAATGGGAACGAGGTGGGGGAGGATGGCCCACACCTCCTGTGCGATGAGGGGACCAAGGACAGGGTCCCTCCAGCAGTGGGTGCATCCCACGAAGAGGACAAGGCAGCATCCAGCTTCTGGGACCACTCCAGGCAGAGCAACCTGTCAGGGGCCAGCTCACTGCCGGGTCTGTCGGTCCATGCCAACGGAGAGGCACATGCCATTGAAGGCGCTGCAGCGAACTCTGTCTGGGCTTCGGGGCCAGGGGCAGCGCCCAGAGGGTCCCCGTGGCAGGGGCACTGGAACGACTGCACCATTGAGGCTGGAGAATTTGACCGAGCAACCCAGGTCCTGGCCCGCCATTACGGCGGGACCAGCACCCCACGGAGCTCGGAGAAGGGCGAGGGTCCCCGGCAGGCCCGGACACAGACCCTGTGGGAGAGCCCCAGCAGCAGCTTGTGGGGGTCACAAGTGACAAGGGAGAGCCGGTCCCCCGAGGCCAGCTGGAACCAAGGAGAGGAGGAGGAGACCAAGCTCTCCAGCCTGCAGGAAAGCTACAGTGGTGCCCGAGGGGCCCGCAGCAATTCCTTTGAGTATGCCGATGAGGAGGAGGAAGAGGACGATGAAGTCAAGGTGTGAACGGCCATCCCTCCCATCACAGGCCCCACCACAGACACTGGTGCCGGGGTCTTTGCCCTCCTCCCTGTGCCCCACCCGCTGGTGCCAGTGTCACCAGCAGACCCAGTGGGTGACGTCCTTGCCAGATGGGGGCACTGGGCAGGCCGGGAGGGCAGGAGGAGAGCCCATCTCCTGGGGCTGGGCCAGGCTGCTGCAGAGGGCCAGTGGGCACTGCAGAGCCAGGCATAGCACCCGTCTCCAGCCTCACGGCCATTAGACATCAAAGGAACATTCCCATGTGCCAAAGGAACCCCGAATTCTTCCTACCCTATCCATTCTCCCCAGCATCCTCTCTCTCAACCCTCAGCCTGGCTCCACCAGCATGTCTGGGGACATACTCCATCCTTCCACTGATGTCCCCAACTATCCTCTGCACTGGCATGCATGCCTTCCCAGAGATATTCCCACTGATAGCTCTGGCACCTAGGGGATGGGGTCTCCCCAGCTCCAGCTGGTGCAAGACTCTTCAGTGTAGCACATCTATCAACAGGGGTAGGTCAGCTGGGGTCCCAAGGGGTAGGCAAACCCCACAGAGCTGAGCTTTCTCTTTTCCGCTGCCCCCCCAAAAGCTGTGTGCTCAGTGTTCAGGAGGTGAGAGCGTGCACAGAGATAATCAGGAATCTTTCCACTTGCCTCCTGCTGCTGGGCATCACTTAGGACAGCTTCTTTCCTGACCCCCACTCCTCTCAGCAACTGAGAGGAGACAAACTTCTTGGCTGACTGGTGGCAAAGGCAGGTTGTCAGGTCACCAAATTCTGCAGTTCAGGTCCTAAAAATCCCTTCTTTTCCCCCTGCCTCAAATCAAGGAGACTCCTCTGCAGCCACTCGGTTTGTGCCACCATCCTCATGGTGGTGGCACAATTTGTGTCCCCATCCTTGCCTCCCTCCCCATTCCCCACACGCATCCCTCTTTCCAGCACACGCCTTCCCAAGGGTAATGTGGACCATGGCTTATGTCCCTTGCCCAGTGGCCCTGGGTGACACAGCCACCCTGGAATGAGCTGCCCCCCACGCCGCCCCACGTGCAAACTGGCCCTCATAGAAGCGCCTTTGTGCCATGGTGTGGAACCGACGTGCTTGGGGGCTGAGGTCACTGGAGGGACCCTCACAGGACCCCCCTTGTTCTCTGGGACAGGAGGGGGTGTGCAGTGGGGGGAGATGCTGGGCCGTGGCTGCAAGGCTCTGCTCCCACGCAGCTCACCCGCCACCCGGCTGCTTTTGCCAGGAAGCTCTTCAGAGCAGGATAAAGAGCTCCAGGGTGTGCGCGTACTGCACATGGAAGTGCCGCTTGCAGCCAGGCCACCAAGGTTAAGGGCAAGCCCATGTTCCCCAGCCTCCCCAGGTGGCTGCCTCATGCCAGCCACCAGCAGCAAACCAGGGCCAGCACCAGCTTCAAGAAGTCCCCAGGTCTGGCCACTGGCACCCAGCAGGATCAGCCTTATCCTCCCTTGCACCTTCCAGGGTGGGGACCTGGGCTCTCAGGACGAGCTCCCCTCTGCCCTCTGCTTCCCAGACCATAACACAAGACCAAAGACCCATATCTGTGGAATTACCCTTTCTGCCTCCCCTCTGTATCCCATGCACTTATTATTGTCCTTATTAAAAGAGTTTTGATACTAACTTCTCTGATGCGTCCCCTTGGCTGCTGTGACCTCATTGTCTTCCTTGCTATGTCTGCTGGAGCCCCAGCCACCAATCCCTCCATCCTGGGCAGCGAGGAAGTGGAGAGGGAGGGCAGGCTCACTGCCACCTTGCCTTGGACCAGGCTCTCTGTAAGATGCTCTTCTACTCTGCTCTCCTCCCACCCAGCCTCAAGTGTCCCAATGTTTGCTGTCACACATCAGTCTCGCTTTAGGCTGGCGAGATACTTTTCAATTAGAGCAGCAGCATGTAATAATCAGGACTATTTGCCTGTAGTCCCGTGCAAGGAGTTACTGAGCCACATAACTCAGCCCAAATCCCACTGCCTCCCCTGCCTCATTTTCTCTGAGTAGGATCCGCTGTGGAAATGTCAGAGTAATGGCTAACCTGACTGGAATGTGCCAGCAGATAAGTGAGGTGAGGCAAAAGGGAAAGTTGGAGACAATCCCTTATCTATGGCAGGAATGCTGGCTGGGGGCACACCTGTGCTGTCGTCCCCATGCCACCTTTTAATTAAGCACTTCTGTAGCACCAAGTGCCACATCACATGCCACTTCATTCACATTTACGCCTCCCTTCCCATTTCTCCATCCCTCCTTCCCAAAAGCTCGGGTGCAGGAAGAAATGGAGCATTGTGAAAAGCTTACACAACCATTTCCCAGTCAATCATAGAGTGTACTCACCCTAAACCCCACCTACAGCCTGCTTTGGCCTACCTACTGTCCCTTCAACCCCATGGCCTGTTCTGACCTGGAAAGCACTTGGCATTATCCAACAATGGCTTCTTTCCTATTGGTGGGAGAACCTTGGGCTTTGTCAGTGGCTTGCACAGAGCCACAGAGCTCTCACAGAAGACAAAGCAGCTGGAATAAAGCAGTCTTCCACTAGCCTGGGTTTTTATTGGAGCTAGGAAGCGCTGCCCATCAGATCAGCTTGAGGGAGATCATCTTGAAGCCTCCCACGATGCTCATGAAGTTGATCGTGCGGTAGCCGTGCCGGTTGGGGAAACACACTTCATGCCCATCCGGCAGTTTCACACGGAATTTGTCTGACATCATTTCAATGAAGAACTGGGAGAAAAAAAGAGGAAGAAGGGCAGGAATTGGGGGCAAGGAGGGTATTCAGAGGTCAGCATCTAGGCAAAAGGCCTGGCTGTTACATGAGAGGATCAGACCTGTCCTCTACAACCTTAAGCAAGGTGCTGGGGTTTGAGGTGAGGGTGATTCAGGAAATGAGCAGTTGATATCAAGGGTCTAGGCAAGAATACAGACTATGGTTGGGGACAGGATCTCTGCTGAGGCTGTTCAGCTACTCACATTGTAAACTCAGAGCAGCTAAACCCAAGTATGTCTTTACATGTCTTTATACAGCATATGGAATGTGTACCCCACCGTTCTGCTCTGAACAGGGCAGAATAAACCTGACCCCAAATGCCCTCAGCACCTCACCAGTACTCAGAAAAAGGAACTTTGCTGATAAACATGCACAAGCAGACAGGACAAGAATGCATCACTGGTCATTGCAAACTAAAGGCAACGTTCCCCAAAGCCATCACCTCACCATCCCTTCCCCAAGAGCCAGTTCTGTCTGAGGAAACAAGCTTTCTCTCCACAGCTATAGGAACTGGACTACTCCTAAATGCAGCCCTGGTAATGATTTGGGACATCAAATGGAGTGAGGCAGCAACTAGGACAGCATCCCAGGCAGGAAGAGAGAAAGGACAGATTGGCAGTGTGGATCCAGGAGTAGTGAGGACAGAAGAGTTGAGGGAGAGGCTTTTGGACATTGCTCCAAACTCTGGGTTGCCTTAAAGCCTGTATTTACATAGGAGGGAGGGAGAGAAATAAGGTAGACAGCAGCAAGATCCTGCTTCTTGGAGACTCCCTTTACTTTCATCCGTGTCCCAGGTACACTCACCTGCTGGGCAGGTAGGGGGGGCCAGGAAGCACTTACAAAGTGTGAGACAGACAGGACTCACATAAAATTCCCAGAAATGGCATTTCGCTTTTGAAGGAGGAGCGGAAATGGCAATCAGGAACAAAAACCCAGAGCCTGAGGGGCCATTGTGAGGGAGCAGGAGGCATTGGGTGGGACTGGGAAAACCATGGTATGGGAATCTGCTAACCAGGGGCTTCCCCTCTCCACACATTCCCCACATACCCCAAACCCCCCTCCCACACCACACAGACCCCTCACCTTGACAGTGCAGCCCCTGAAGAAAGAGAGGTGGCTGTCACGATGCTCCGTCTGCCAGGCATCGGAGCACTTGGAGTTGCAGACGATGACAGACTCATTGAAGCGGGGATTGAAGTGAAATGCCAGATCTCTGGAGCTGCAGCCAAGATTGATGCTGAAGCTGTGAATGAGCATGAGGAAAGTCATATGCATGGACAGGAGAGGGTCTTGGAAGACTTGAGATCCAACATACAACTCTGCACCCAATTCCTCCATCAGTGTTGCAGGTGGCATAACAATGTGCTATTTTGAATCTGGCAACCTTGGAAAACCACCTCCCTCTACAGCCCACCTTCAACCCTGGCATTTCAGGGAGGTTTCTTTGTACTTACCCAACAGTATCAGCAGATATTTTGCCCTTCACCTTCAGGGTGTTCCCAGGCTTCATATCCAGGTTTAAGATTTCAATATTTCCCTAAGGCAGAGAAAAATAGTCTGTGGGGCTCCTTCAGCCATTCCTCCTGACTTGCCACCGCAAGTGAGAGGGTGCTGCTTGGAGGCATCTCACCCAGGAGAACATCTGTTGCTCTCAGCTGGTGCTCCTCTCATGACCAAAACCCTGCACGCTGCAGGTCTTGCATGAACTTCTCATTCAGTGAGAGAAGAGTGAAGCCCGCAAGAGAGAAGAGACATCAGAGAGAGAGGAAGTGAAAACAGGCTCGTCCTCAGCAGGACAGCAGAGACACAAAGAGGGTTAAAGCAGAGGGGCACTGCCCAGGGTTTCGTGGAAAGCCGATGCTGCCCAAGAAATGCAAGTGGTGAGAGTGGCTATGACTTGCCGGTCTCTCACTCAGCCTCACTGAGCTGAGGACCCTGAGTGACAGAGGACAGGAGCAGCAGCACTTACAGGCATCTTCCTCAGAGGGCAGAGTAACCAGGCAGGGAGACACCAGCAGTTTAGCTCAGAAATGCTTTGCACATAGGATCTTACAGCCCTAAACTTCCCTATGGCTTACACATTAACATGGCCCCTGCCTCTGCAAACCTCCACCAGCTGCTGCTAAGCCAGAAGACTTTGATCCAAGGAAAAAGCTTCCATATGTACACTTCTCACTAGGGATTCCAGGAAGTATAAGCAAGTCCCAGCCTTCTTGGTGGGCTCCCAGTGGAAGGACTATCACACACAGCCCTTAGGGGTGCTACTTTAGACATGACGTAGGACAAACATCTTCCCAGCTGACCAAGGAGGTGTGATAACCCCATTCACTTCTTTCCCGTGTGTAACAGTTCAGCCAAAAGAACATCCCAGCTCCTTCCTTTTGTGGCAAGGGGCAGCTCCAAAATCCACAACAGCACACCAAAATGGTCTCCACCATCCTTCCCCACAGTGCTCTGAGGAAGGGCTCAAAGGGGCTTGGAGGAGAGGACAACCAACACATCCCCTCTAGATGGCATGAGCTATGAAGTGTCCTTTGCAGGAGTGACACAGTGGCATCCAAGCTCCTTCCCTTCGAGTGGCTCTAGATTCAGCCCCAGCTGTGTGGATTGCAATACCAATATGTGGGAGCTGTCTGCAACCTCCCATCCAAGCCCCATCTAGACCCAAACTTTTTAGCTTGAGGAGCCACACACATCAGGTTCAATAGTCCCATCCTCCCTAACCCTTAGACATGGGAATGTTGTCCTCACAGGGGAGTATCACCCCTGCTGTCTTCTTCCCAGGTAAGAGCTACGATGTAAGTCAGTAGACAGTGTCCCTGATCTGTAAGACTCCAAAAATCAAGTGGAAAAGGGAGAAGGAGGAGGAGGTCAAGGCTCAGGAGACCAGTAATCCCTCAGTCCCCCTCCCAAGCCCTGCAAAGAGCACCTGAGTGCAGTGATCCTGCTGCCACATAAACAGCTGGCAGACAGCTTCTGCCCTTCCCTAAAACATCCTGAAGAAAAGAGAACTAAGTGCTGATAAGCACTGCTTCCCTGGAGGTGTTTCCCACGAGCAAGGGCTCATAAAGTCCAGCAGGCCTGGGAGATTTGTTTGCTGTGGAGGATACTGAAACTGTTGGTGAAACCTCCCTGGGCTGAGCACGGAACCAGCAGGAACCAGCGCTGGGGATGGTGTTTTCTAGCATTATGTCTCTTTCCCACTACGCTGCTGTGTCCCACGGCACACCTGTACACACCTTCACATCACACTGCTCCCCTGCAGCCATCCCAGGGTTAATACAGAGCCCAGGGTCCTCTTCTCAAATATTGGAGCAAAATTGAATGGCTGGCTAAATTGCACAGTAACTCGCTTTTTATCTGGGGAGTAAGGATTTACCATCTGGAGGGTATTCTGGGTATTCCACAGTCTTACTAAATATACCCATGAGAAGGGGGTCTTCTACAGATTTAGGCAAAAGCAAACAAGCAGTAATTGCTTATTTTCATTAAGTATAAACATATTTAACCAAGGCATATCTTTCCAACACAGTTTATAGATGCCATACTTGTTAACCTTCATTACTTGGTTAAATTTGTAAACAAAATTTACAGATACTACACAAATTAAAACTCCCAAAACATAGCACATAGAAAAGCTAAAAAACCCCTGTGAATGCTCAAAGTTGGAATAGGAGAATCCTCAGCTCTAGGCACAGTTTCTAACACGCAGGATACCTATAACCTGGAAAATCCGTAAAACGGAATTGCTCAGTCTCTGTCTAACCAGTGCACAGTGGGTTATTAGGAGGGCATTCTCCATCTGATACTAATTGGATGGATTTTTTCAGAACTATCTTTCACTTCCCAAGCGTAACACAGAAAGCTTTAATTCTGTCACCACCCTATCAATACCTGCAGCAGCGGGTATTGTTAATCTAATCAAGTCTTGGTTTAGATTTTGGCTTTGCTGTGCTGGTATAAATTTGACAGACTCACCAGGGGGGTTGAGATGGTTTCCCAGAGGTTGCTCCAACCCATCCCATATAGCACCCATAATTCCCTATTTCCTGGGCGAATTCATACCAGGTAAGTATACGAACTTGGTCTCTAGGTGGTTGTGCCACTGCTGCAGTGCCATCCATTTGTGTGCG
Organism: Falcunculus frontatus; assembly: GCA_013398115.1. Classification (NCBI taxonomy): domain Eukaryota; kingdom Metazoa; phylum Chordata; class Aves; order Passeriformes; genus Falcunculus; species Falcunculus frontatus. Next base: position 397,992 of record VZRV01007880.1, on the reverse strand, counting down.
ATCTTGGGCATTAGATACACACATTTTCAGCCTCTCTGGAAGGCTATGAAGGGGAGGAGTTAATCTGGCTGGATTGATAGGAGCTACTGTTAGGAATCGCCTTAATTGATGTCTTTCATATATTGTTTAAATGCATGCTGCCTTTTGCACAGAGGCTGCCAGATCTGAGAATCCTGTAGTTTTAATCAGTAGTAGGCTTTCCTCTGTTCCTATGCCCTCAGCCCAGTAGGCAGCTCAGGTGGTGAATGAGTAGTTACAGTTACCTGGGGTAGTAGTTAAAAATACTCTTTGTCCCCAAAATCTTTCTGCCTCTTCCTCACTCAGCGAGATCTGATGTCCATATGGGAAGCTTGTATTCAGTTTCATTTCCCCTGAACATCTAGAATGTTCTTCTAGCAATGTATCTCACTCTGTGGAGAACTGAAGTGTGGGTTTCTCCATCCCCCTCACCAACAGTTTCTGTTTCAATTAAAGGCTGAACTTTTACTGCCATGGGGGTAGGGTCAGAGTCTTCCTCTAAATTATCATCATTGCACCAAATGTCCCCATCCCATGTTTCAGGATCCTCACAATATATCACCCATAGATGTGCTGAACTGAATTAGAGGATGATTCATGTGTGATTTTATCAAGTAATTTACCTAGATTTTTCTGCGTCTCTTTTTCTCATCTTTCGGCTGCAGACAGTAGTTTTTCTAATTGCTCTTTTTTATTTAAAGGAATACTACTACTTTTTACAATTTCTCCTGTATCTCTTTCTCAAAAGACAATGCTGTTCTAAGAACCTCATTTTCTGACCTCAAAGTCATAAATTCTACATCTGCAACCCTTTCAGGTGGCAGGAAGCTTTTGATTTCCTTTTGCATGCAAGATAAACAAGCTCCAAAAAATGCACAAATAACTTACCTTCTTACCTTTAATGGGCAACTTACCTTTTCCTCATCCCATTTTTCATTTGGTCTGCAAACTAGTAATGTGGTCAGCTATTGCCTGTGCATTATCACAATTAGTTTGTGCCCATTCCAACCCTGGAGGAGAGAGGTGACTACCAAACTCCTCCAGGAGAGAGTAAAACTTCAGCCTTACACTGATCACCCTTGGTACCCATTTTTCCTTCGGTCTCCCTCAGAGGGAGACAACCTGGGCACACCAGGCAGGAGAAAGCAGTCATCCACAGAGGGACAGTAAAAGTTTGGCCAATCTCCCTCAGAAGGCCAATCTCCCACTAGGAGGGAAGAACAGTAAAAGTTTGGAACTGTTAAACGGCACTTTGGGTCAGAGAATGGTGATGCCAATTAAAATGTTGCGATTCGCTGTTGAAGTCTTCTGCCCAAATTTAGGTGCAAAGGAGACCAGATGCCAGTTCAACAATGCCGACCTTATTTTACGAAATTAATCTTATATGGAAAAGAGGGAGAGAGAAGGAGAGAGGGGAAGAAGAAGAAAGATAGGGCAAGTAGAAGGTAGTCACCGCCATGGCTCCAGCAGCGTCCTGTTGGTCCTTCTGTGCCTTGGACTTCTTGATGGTGGCGTCTTATCCAGTTTCACTGTCTTGCCTGACTAATTCTTATGCAGTCTGTTATTTGGGTAAAAAGCAGAGGTAGACGTGACTTTCAATTCCTCATTAGCACGTGAGGCAAGGGTAGGCATGGTTCTGCCATCGTGCATACTCAGATCTTAATTCGATGGTCACGGGGGGGTCTGTTCTGAGGGTTGTGCAAGACAAGTACTTCAAAAACCAAGTATCCTCTTTGTAACCCCAAGTGTCCTATCTGTAACCCCACTTCGTGCACTTGCACAGCAGTTTACTTCTTGTCTAACACACTGCAGTTGAGTTTTGACCTGAACTGAAACCTTGCTTCCTTCATGGTTTGTGCATAAGCACACAAGTTCACCACCAAGCCTTTGTTTACTGCACATCACTAACCCTTTCCTTACAGCTGCCTGGGAGGGAGAGCAGCATGTCTCTTACTGTGTCCAGTTCTGGGCTCCTCAGTAGTACAAGGGAGACCTGGAGCTCTTGGAGCAGGTCCAGCAGAGGGCTACAGAGATGATGAAGGGACTGGAGAATCTCTCTTGTGAGGAAAGGCTGAGGGAGTGGGACCTGTTCGGCCTTGAAAAGAGACAACTGAGAGGGGCCTCATCAATGTCCATCAGTATCTGAAGGGAGAGCGACAAGAAGTTGGAGCCAGGCTCTTCTCAGTGGTGCCAAGCAGTAGGACAAGAGGCAACGGGCAGAAACTGAGGCACAGAAAGTTCCACCTGAACATGAGGAAGAACTTCTGTACTGTGCAGTGACCACACACTGGAACAGACTGCCCAGAGAGGTTGTGAAGTCTTCCTCACTGGAGATATTCCAGAACCATCTGGATGCAGTCCTGTGCCATGTGCTCTGGGACAATCCTGCTTGAGCAGAGAGGTTGGGCCAGATGACCCCCTGTGGGCCCTTCCAACCTGACCCATTCTGTGAGTCTGTTTGAGGGATGAGTAAAACTACCCATGCAAAGAGTTGAGTGCAAAGCCACAAGTACCACGGATGTGAGAATATGCAGAGAGGGAGACGAGCAGGAAAGAGGCATGAGCTGCTCAGAGAGGGGCCATGAGATTTCATCGAGATAACATTTACCCCCTGCTACAATGCTCAGCAGGGGCGTTCACCCCCCTTTTATTTGCCACTGGGAACAATAGTGGGAAACCAGGCAGCAACTCTGCCAGCACTGGCGACTTCCTTCGTCTACAGAGCTGAGCCTCCATATGGTCAGACACCAGCCCTGTGCAGATGGCCTCCCTAATGCAGGGGTATGTGCTCCCCACATAGGAAAGGGATGAGACTTTAGGGACCCCAGAAGAGCCAAAATTCTCCACTGCAGTTGGAGGTGGTGATTGGGATGATGAAAGGAGGGTGACAGGGGCAGGTTGATACTTCCCTGCTGACACTGCAAAGCAGAAAGCCTGGGGAAACAATGACAGCATGGGAACGTAAATCCAAAAGAAAGAGGAAATCCGGCTAAAGAGCATCTGCAAAAGAGGTGGAGGATCTGTGCAGTAAGGAAAACATAAACAATAGCTGTGGAAGCTGGAAGCCACTGGTGGAAGGGATCCAGGAACCCCTCACCCCCCAGAGAGATGATCCTGTAATAGGGTACCTGACTGGGAGCGCCCCTCCAGAGCCCCAGAGATGTTTACCCTGGCCAGAGGGCAGTTGGCTTGTACTGGTATGGGACACCCATGTTCCCACTCCTGTCACCAGAGGAGTATTTGCTGCATTCCCAGAGGGACAGCAAAGACCCAACAAGTACTGACTTCGTGTGAGGGTGGGGGCCACACGCAACCCAAGGGCAGGGCGAGCTTCCAACAGGGAGCAGGCAGGCCTGCAATTTTGCATGGAGAAAACAAAAAAAACCAGATGTATTTTAAGGAGGGAAGAGCCTAATGGAAGCATGTTGGCTTTCAGCCAGAAGGGTCGCAGGGCAGGTCCTCTGCAGAGTGCCTTCACCCCATAAAATGCAGCAGCTCCATTTGCAGAGGTCCCACATGGTAGATTTTGGGGTCAACAATCTTTCCCAGCCTTCCTGCTAGTCCTGAGGAGATCTCAGACCACCAGGAGAATCAAAGGGATCTCAGGAGTCTTGGGGTGCCTCCAGACAGCAGCACCTCATGCACCATAGCCTAGAGCTGCCACCTCTACCACAGGGCACCCACACAGCTGTTGAGAACAGACTGAATGCCACCCTCCCCAGCAGGCTGCCAAGATCCTCGGCAGCATCATTGCTGGCAGCAGTGTTTATTTTGTTTTCTTACTTGGGCAGGAGATAAGCCAGCTAGGTGTGAAGCCCTGAGGAAAACCACAGATTTCCCCATTTCCCAGCCAAGGCAGACTCAGCAGTTAGAGGATTCTCAGGGCCTTGTGGCAGACGCAGCTCCCAAAATCCACACCAGCACACCAAAATGGGCCTCACCATCTCTCTCAGCAGTATTCTGAGGAAGGGCCACAAGGGGCTCAGAGGAGAGGGTAGCCAACACATTCTCTCTAGAGAACATGAGCTATGAACAGTCCCCTGCAGGATGGACACGGGTCACCACCAGAGACAATGCTCAATCCAGAAGGCATGAGGAAGATAGAGGAAGGCAAGGCAGCCATGCTGGGTGCATGGACGCATGTGCCACTGTTCCCACATCAAACCACGCTCTGCAAGAAGAGGGGAGACATCCCTTTAGCACCTGTTGTGCTGGTCATGGCTGCCGCAGAGGCAAACAGTGAATTGAAAGGCCACGAGTCCCGGTGGACGGGCACCAAAGTTTAAGACTAGGGCAAATACCCACAGGCTCCCGAGTTGCTATTTTACATGTTGAACTTTGATTGGTTTACTTGGTTCACACCCAGTTTTATGTAAAGAGCTTATACATAGACATTCCCCTCTTTGAATATGCATGTTATCTAGAAGTTTCTGCTTTGTTCGATGCCCTATTGGCTGCTGGTTTTAACTCCCTCCTCCAAGTTGTCCCCAATGGTTATTACCTCGTTAACTCCACCCCTCTCCTTACTCTGGATTGGTTGTTTCCCTTTTCTCCACATCTTATTTCCCCGCAGTATAAGAACCCTGGACCCTTCCCTTAATTGGCTCTTTGTCCCTGGACCCTCCGGACTAATGAATGTTCTGGAGCCTACACAGAGAGCCCTTCTCTTCATCTCCACCGACGCTCGCTTGCACCACCAGCTTAGGGCTTGCTCCTTCAGATAAGGAGCCAGCCAGAAAGGACCGCAGCCACCCAACTTGATGTCTGCAGGAGGGATGCTGTGCCTCCTAGGGCAACTCTACTGACAGCATCAAGCACCCTCATGGAAGGCTTGGTGCTAACTAGGCACCAAAGAAGTGGCACTGGAGGATGACGCTGCAGAGGGGATAAGGTGCCTGTCCCATATTGCACTCCAGGCACCAGGGATGCCTTGGACCAGGCATCAGTGTCTGCTCCAGGCAAAGGGAGCTGGAGAGACCAACCATGCATTCTTTCTCGGAGTAGCAGCTGCTTACTCTGCTATTATTTCCTACTGCTTCATATAATTTGTACTCCACAGCAAGCTATTGTCCCTTTCCACTGGCTATTTATTTCCTTGAATAGCCTCTGGGGAAAGATTTCAGTGCGGGAGTAAAGAAAAAAGAAAAACTCCACACAATAAATCTCAAGCAGTGACCTGATTTAAACTGTGTTCTCTGACCTCATCTGGGCCCTGGTTGTGGTTCCTCATGATAGTTGTGATTAAGCCCCGTTTCTGCTTTGGTTTCCTCCCTTCACTAAGCCTAGAGGGGAATGACCCCTGCCTTAGAGGGCTGTGGGGCGGAATTTCAGAGGCCAGGGCTCAGGATACAACTGAGAAGAAGCTTCCACCACCTCCTAATGGAGATGCTCAGTCCTCCACCTGCCAGTACAGAAATTTCTGAATAGGACTGGCTTCCCCCTTACTCAAGAGGTGTTGGTTGGCCTCTCAGCAGGCAGTGCTGCAACCTACACCCAAGTGATCCCTGAGCTCTGAAAGCCAGCCAGCTTCCTAACGGAGGAGGACTGAAAGAACAAGGTGTACTTACCTCAGCCAAACGCTGAGGTAAGCAAGAGACTGGGTAAGCAGGATCTTAGTGGATCTGAAGGGTGTGTACAGGAGAGGATTGTCCAGGAGATGCGGGAGAAGCCAAAGCAAGGATGAGCACAAGGAAAATAGTGCCCAGGAGCACTAAGCTCCTGCCTAAGATGTTACCCAGAGTGGGATCGCTCCCCTAGAGAAAACGCTGAAGTCTCTGCATTCAGATCAAGTAAAATGGGAAGGGACAAAGGACTGGAGGCTAATCTCCTGCCACCCCTCCTGCCTCAGCTCCCTCACAGTGCATCATCCAGAGCACCTGTGGGAGGTATGGAAGTAGCATCCATGATCTGAACAGGAGGGAAGACATTAGAAGGCATCAGCAGCCAGTAGGGTCTCCACAAAAATCACCCCTCTTCAGCTGTAGGGTGCAATTTCTCTTCCTTAGGATATGGGGGAAAAGGAGGAGGAAGGACAAAGATAGCTGAAGAACTAAAATGTAGGGGGAAACCCACACCTTTCTGCAGGGCTAGGGGCAGCAGTGAAAGAGGGAATCTGCATCAAGCAGTGGAGCAGATCAAGAGCACAGGGAACAAGTACAGCCTCAGACTCCATCTCTCTCCCTCCTCTATCAGAAGGGTGGCACAGTGACTGGCATCTCCCATCTCCATGGGGAGCTCAAATGTGCTCTGATGGATGGTTTCCAAGTTATGTCCTTGTACCTTTGCGGGGGATGTCTCTCTCAGGCGGCTCTGAAGTCTGTGGAAACATTTTTGTGTGGTCCAAGCTGTGCACAGGGAAGAGGATAAAGGTGGCTCATTGGCAAGGAAGCTGGTTTGTAAGGGGTTGTTTTATCAACCCAAGCAGCCAGATGAGTCAGGTCTTCTGGGTCCTCAGCTTGGCTGAGGGGCAGGAGAATGAACACAACTGGCAGAGGGTGGAGAAGGGAGGCCAGAGGACTAATGACATGCCACCCAGTTCCATTTCCAGACTTCATTTCTCTAATTCTTTCACTCATGGGTGCATGCCAGGAATGCGGGTTGTGGGAAAGGCTTTCAAAAACACGCCTGGAGATAAAAATTCACTTGTGTTGAAAGCTTCCCTACTGGCAAAGAGAACATGTATAGAAGGCTCCCTCCCTTCTCCCTCTCTGGGACTTTTGGGATCTCCGAGCTTTCTCACATCTTCTGGATTAGGTACTATTAGCTTAATGGGAAGAGGATCTTCCAAAGAGTCCTCCACAAAGGATCAGCTTCATGAGGTCTTATGGTCCACTTGTGTCTTCCACCCAAAGATTAACATCTCCAACAGTTTTATCTTACCATTGAGAAAGGAAGTCGGCAGCTCCCTCATCTTGCACATGAGGAAATTGAGGCACAGGCACCCAAGTTCACATCCAAAACCAACTCCTCCTGTTTGGATTCTCATCCTAAAGTTTCCATGGCCACAAAATCAAATCAAATCACTTTGCAAAGCTGTGCAAAAAGCAGAAAAGAAGCTATGCTCCCCTAGCTGATATAGCTGGAGCATCGAAGATGCCGATCTCTCGCCACACCATCTACTATCAGCAGGAGGTACTGAGGCATTCAGTGCCTCTGGAAAAAATCAGCCCTTGGGTGGGTTCAATTAAGCCTGAAAACCAGAGGCATTCAAAGAACAGAAGCCTTCCTGCAGTGGAAGCCATGGAACTTCCAAGATGCCCCAAGCCCAACTTTGCTGACTTCAAGGGGACCGTTTCCCACAACGGAGACAGCATGAGACCAGCTGGCTGGAACTAGAATAAGCAAAAAAGAAATGCAGCATTGCACCATCCACAAAAGGTCCTTGGGGACCTCCCTCCACGGAGCTCTGAGCAGTCATCCTGGATTCAACCCCACAGCACAGCAAGGGCGTGAAGTGAGAGTGACTGCTGAGTCTCCATCCCGCACAGGGACAACGAGGCTGCAGGACTCGCTTTCAGTGTGTTTCTCACGGGTTCCAGCACTGAGCCCAGGCAGGTTGGACAACTCTGAGGACTTGCAGGAATCTTTCAGACAAGCAGAATCCATCTGAGTCACACGCATGAGGCAGAATGCCAAGGGTGGCTCATCCACTGGAAAAAAAAAAAAAGAGAGAAAGAAATGCTAAGGGAGAAATAGCAAGTTTTGAAAAGCCACAAGAATTAACAGCTCATAGGCTGAAAAGAAGGGGAGCGAAAAAAAAAGGTCTGTTCTCCCATGCTCACGTCACTAAAGCCAAGGATCCTTCATCCCCACTGGGAAGCAGCAAGCCACCTTACCACACATCAGCTTTGAGAGCATCTGAAGGGTCAACCCACCCTGGATCTAAGGCTATTACTGAGGTCTGCAGAGGAAGGGGTTGTCAAGTCAAAACTATCTGTTGCTGCAAAATCAGCTTGAACAAACTCCCTTTGATGGCACTGCAAAATGAAACAGTAAAAACCAAACCAGATGAAAATGGGAAAGAAAAGCTGCCAAAAAAAAGGGAGTCCAAATCCCCAAATGACTGACTCAGTGCAGGAAATGGGCATCTAAAGAGGGAACTGCAGGCATCTGAAGGAGATCTAAGAAAAGATCAGGCCCACACAAACGACTCTCTGTATTCTTCTTCTCCTGCTTTCCAGAGGGAAGGGCACCAGAAATACCTGAACCCATGGACCTTCAGAGTGAGACACGGGGAAAGAGCTGGGCCATGGCACTGCCCCGAGATATTTCATCTCCACAAGGTACTACAGGGAACAGGGCAGCGGCTGCTTTGCACTGATGGGACACCTAGTCTCGCTTTCCAGCACTACACTGGGCACTAAGGGACACCCTGTCCCATACAGGCATCCTGTCCTTTCTCTGGACTGCGCCCATGAGCCTCTACTCTTGTTTCTGACCCATGCAGCCATCAGTACATAAGCCCTCACTTGAGCACAGTGGATGTTTATTTTGCATTCCCAGCAGTCATGCCAAGCTCTTTGTTCTCTCTGGCTCTCTCTCCCTTCCTTCCAGTTTGTGCCTTTTCCTGCTGTCCTTTTTTTCCTCACCACTGGCAACACACAGGGGCCAGAACCTGGCTGTGTCTCTCTAGCTGCCCCCAGGTTTCTTTGTGCTGCTCCCCTCCCAGAGAGCCCCCAGCAGCAAAACAAACACCAGGCTTTAATTGCAGTCAGATTCCTGGAGGGAGTATGCTTGCTCCAGAGAGGGGAAAAGAGTATTTGAAACTAAATGCCTTCAATGCAACTCACCCCAGATTAATCTTATCGTATCCCAGGCTGAATAGCCTCAAAAGCGTTGCCAACAAACAGACTCAAACAGACTTCCCAAGCTAGGAGATCTGATAAGGACAATGTGAGGACAACAGGTGGCTTCGACTGCCAGGCAAGTTCCCATCTGCACGCAGATAGCTTATCTCTTCTGTCAAGATGGGACACACATCCACGTCTGCTGCACAACAGCAGGGAAAAGCTAGTGGAGACCTGCTTTCTGGCCCTGAACATGCACGTAGCACTGCTTACAACACCATCCTTGAGGAACATCTCTATTATTCACTCGGCCTCATTAGGAAAGGGGTGGGAATCTTTCCTGAACAGCTGTGTCAGAGACACAGCTTCCCTGAGACGTGGCTCAGGATGAGCTGAAGAATGCCTCACACTAGCTCTGGACACCAGCAGAAGCACAGCAGCCAGAGGGAAGAGGTCTCATAGCCCGCTCTTGAATCATGCTGTGACACCACAGTTTTTAACCCTATCATATCCCAGCACGCATCCTCCTCCTGAAATTCAGCCGGAGCACCGCTGCTGGGAAGCAGGGGAGCAGCCTCTGTGGAAAGAGGAACAGCCTCTGCTAGGAGCATCTTCCCCCTCCAAGGTGAGGGGGCTTGGGCTGCACATCAGGGACAGCAAAACCGCAGCATGGTTGCAGCATGATCCAGAAGGTGGGCACTGCCTTCAAAAAACCCATGGAGCTGAGGGGAACAGCAAGTTGCTTGAACACAGCCCCTCCAAGCAGAGACAAGGCAGAGGCTGGTCAAATGCACCTGATCCTTCTTCTGGCTGGGGGACACATCTGTCAGCAGCACATTAAGTGGGGGATACATGAGTTCTGCCCCTGTTCTGCTCCCTGAGTTCCCAACCTGATGTAGCTTGGTGTGGCAGGGGAAATAGGACACAGGTGTGTGTGCACGGGAAGTTCTTGCGGAAGCATGTGCTCCATGGGCTCCTTGTTCTGCCAGCCTCAGGCAGGAGAGCCAGAGGGGCAAACTCAACGTGTTTGTGTGCCCAGGTCTGTCCGATCCCTGCATCCAGGAGCGGGCCCCCACACTGACATCATTTGCTTAGGCAACGTTTTCTCCTAGTATCTCACCCACCCCACACAGCAGAAGGTCAAATGCAGCCAGTGATGCATAGCATGGGGTATTGGACACTGAGTCACAACCCACAGTTCAGCCATACCCAGCAGACAGAGCATTTCCCAGTTTCAGTCTGGCACACACACTCCCTTCCCACACGCTCACCCACAACCTGTTGCATGACATTCCCCATCTTCGAAGAGGGAAACACTGGAAAATTAGGGGATAAATATACAGGCTGCAGGTGACTGCACTTCAAAAGCCTGCCTTCTGAGGGACCTGGGCTTACAGGGTGTAGCTGTTTCGCTCTTGGCCCCAAAAGCAAGGAGCAGAACACAGATCCCATCTCTGGGGTTAAAAGCATGGCAGCAAGGCTCTGCTGGGAACAGTTCCCAGCCCACTCTGTCCCCCAACCATGCCTGGGCGCCGTGGCACTGCTCAAAACCAAGGCAGGGGGGTTGCTAACAACTGCACAGCATGAGCCATCATCCTGAGGCAATGCTCAGGCCCAGCCCTGCTCCTGTTGCACTTACTAAGACGGATGAAGCCAGAGGGACTAGAAAGGAGCCTATGAAAAGCCAGGTCCACCCTCGGGAAATCTGCGTATGCAGACTCAGCGTCTCCCTCCTCCTCCTCCTCTTGGGTCACAGTTTTCTTTTTATCCCTAGCTCCACGTCCACCATGCCCCAGCACTGGGATCGCTCTGCCCTGCTGCTCCTCACCATCCCCAGCAGCAGGGCAGAGGCTGGCTGTAGTGCCAAGTGGCAGAGACTGAGCAGCCAGGCTGGAGGGAGAGCGCCGCCGGACTGCTTCCTCCCGCTGTTTCACAGCCCGGACTTAAGCCAGCACTGGAGTTTCCTAGGGAACCTGAGGCAGCTGCAGCCAAAACAGGATTGCTGGCAATGGGGGATTTTCAAGCCTGGGCCAAAACCCATCTATTCAAGCTCATCGTGGCACACTTGAGCCAGCTGCACAGCCGAGTACATGTGTGTTCGGCACTGGGGCACTCTGCAGCGGCAATGCCTCCTCCCTGAGCCGCGCTGGAGAAGGGAGGCTGCACACGACTGCATCTCTGAGCTCCCCGGGCGGCTGCTACATTAAACATCCCCAGCAAACGCTCCACTAAGTCACACTTCGGTGTCGCCGCAATGCAGGGATGTGTTCATCATCCAGGCTTGGGGATTTGCTGCAGCTGGGCTCCCCGATTTGCTTCAGGTTGCCGATTTCTGTTCGGATCACGCTTGGGTGCCCTTGAAAAATGCCTTTGCAACAGGGTTTTGCTCCTTCTCCCTCCTGCTGTTCTGTAGAGCCAAACTACATCTCACAAAATCCAGGCTCTTGAACTACTTTTTTTCCCCAATACTTGTGCTCTCTAACGATGCCGCTTCCATCTGCCAGCTACAACACCGCAAGCAAGGGGTAAAGCAAGAATGGGTGAATCTGTTCACCTTTTCCAGTGCCTCTGCTGACTCCTGAGCACAGAGTGCACAGTCGTGGATCTGTTCCAGTCTGGAGCTGATCTCATCAGTGGTGCTGTGAATGACTCCATCGAGGCTCCCCCTTGCGGGCTCAGGGCCCTCAGTGCTCACTTCAGCCCCATAAATTCAAGCAGTCCTCTCTAACCTGGCAGGTCTTCCTCTCCCTGTTCAGGTTCCAGCTTACCAGCTACAAAACCTACCAGCCCCCGAGCCACAGCTTCAACAAGGGCTTCCATAACACCATTTTTATTTCATCTTTGCCCGCTGCAGATACAGTTCCTCACCAGCAAGAGCGTTCCCATGCTCTCAGAGCACACCTCAAATGCCCCGGACTTTCTTGGAAAGAAGCTATCAGAAACAGCAAACCCATTTGAGCCTTCCCCAGGGAGTAAGGAGACACTTTCACTCCCCACACTGTCCAGAAGGGCCCTGCTGCCTGCTCAGTCAAGGGATCAAGACACCCCTTGAGTCTGGAAGGAGGGCTTGAACACAAGGACAGGGAGCTGCACAGCTCACCTCTAACTCTGCTATTTGTTTCTCTCACTTGTCTCACTGAGCCAGTTGCTCTAATGACAGAACCAATATGGAAAGGAAAATTGGTATACAGAGGTCAAGGCAATTCCCCAAAGGAAGAAAATTAAATTATACTCCCATGCTAACAACCAGGGAAACTGAGGCAGTGAGCATAGCTGAGTATTTCCCCGAGTCTTGCTTCAAGACATGCTTAATTGCAGAGATCTAGCCAGCAGGTTTTCTGATCCCTTATCCAGCATCCTGTTTCCTCATTCTGCTCCTGTAGCTGTAGAAGGATGCCTTTGATCACCGGGGACAGGTCTTCCTACAGCTGAAAGGGAAACTGCTGAAAGAAATGGAAGGGAGCAATCCTGGTGGATGATTGCATACAACAAGAAAGTGCTGCATATGAAAGGGAAGGAGACATTTCCTGTTAGATTAAAGGAGCTCAAACCTGCTCTCCCTCTTAGAGAAGTATGCAACTCTATACTTGCCTCTCTAATTGCAGCCCTCTGCTGGGAAAGGTGCTTAAAAGTATTGCAAAAGGAAGGAGATTAGCCAAGGTCAGGGAATGGCAGGGCTGCAAATCCGGAGGATTTCGTAAAGAGGTGCATGGTCTGACATGATGTCGGGAAAGGTGCTACCAGCTTGTTTTAAGAGAAAGTAGCAGAGTTAAAATTGAGCCAACCCCCCCAGGAACTGGCTGCTGGAGTCAGCCAGAGCAGGAAAACAACAACAAAAAAAAGCAACCCAAAACACAAAAACAACAGCAAACAAAAAAACTCAAACCAAAAGACTACAGCACCAAGCTTCAGGAAAGTGAAAGGTCTCTGGCAGGACCCCTTGCCAAAGAAAGAGGAGTGTGATGGGGAAAGGGAAGCTCACGTCATGGGCCAGAGCTGACGACCCAGCAGGAAGCGCACACAAGCACACCTGAAAAACATTGCAGGGTTCACATAAACACCCACGGCAGAGAAACCAAACAAACACTGGGACAGAGAGGGGGTGACAGGGTGGTTCTGGCCGGCTGAAGACCACCTGGTGGGTGGAAAACCCCTCTCCCAGGCGGACCGGCTACTCCTGTGAGGCCGCCTTTCCTTCCCGATGGAGCGGGACTTGGCCTGTGTTTGGGATTCACTCCGAGTGCCCAGGCAGCAGGAGCGTTTGCTGAGCCCAAGCTGCTCTGGCAGGCGCTCCCCTGCCTGCTGGTGCCCTCTGCGGGCGGCTGCTGCAGGGCCTGACAACCTGGGACTGCACCCTTCTGCCAAACCTGGGACTGCACCCCTCTGCCAAATCTAGGACCTGCACCCCTCTGCCAAATCTAGGACCTGCACCCCTCTGCCAAACCTGGGACTGCACCCTTCTGCCAAACCTGGGACTGCAGCCCTCTGCCAAACCTGGGACTGCACCCCTCTGCCAAACCTGGGACTGCACCCCTCTGCCAAACCTGGGACTGTACCCCTCTGCCAAAGCCGGGACCCGCATCCCTCTGCCAAATCTAGGACCTGCACCCCTCTGCCGAGCACAGGACCACACTCTGCCCCCATGAGCTGTGCTCGTCCAGGCCTCTGGCTTGCACGCCATCACTTTCCTCCGCAACTGGCTACAAGCTAATTATAGCTCCAGTACTTTCCCTCTGGAGCGGTGTTAATTACAACTTGGAGCGCCTCACTCCGTCCAAACCTAGCTTAAAATTCCAGCTGTCGGCAAAAATAAATCGAGGGGAGAAAGGTTGTTCCTCGCACATCATCTAGCCGCTCTTACAGGCAGCAAAAATGCAGATTCCGATCTCTTTTTCCATTGGCTGCACTTAGGGTCCGTGTTATGTGGAAAGCAGATGTACCGAAGGGGAAAGAGACTCCTAAATCTGAGAGAAATAAAAGCAAGGTCGCCGCTGACAGGATTGGTACGCACGGGTTCACTCGCCATTGTTTGCAACCAGCCGAAAAGAGGTGCAGCCTTCCTCCATTCATCCCGGGCTTGTTAAGCACTGGGTGTTGCCAAAGAAAGGAAAACAAACAAGCTTGAGACTCAGACAGACCGAAACCTGAGCAAAAGGGGGCTGTGTAAAACACCGGCCTGCGAAACCTCTCATTCAGAGGCATCGCTGTGGGGGATGGAGCGATGCGTGCCTTCTCTGCCGATCGTACATGACCTGGAGGGCTCCTAGGGATGACTTCAGGATTCTCGGAAAAATCAAAGGGATAGTGACAGGCAGGGCTGACTCATAAGATTAAAATAACCTGTGTAAAACGTGCCTGAACACAGCAAAGGGAAGGATGTTGCAATTTTCTATGAAAGTCACTTAAAAAGGGCTTTGTGATGCAAGGCAGTAACAGTTAAAAAAAGAACTACATTCAGGCGCCCAAAAGTGCTTTTTAATGACCGAAAAGCCCTCACCAAAACAATGGCTATCCATAAGGAAAAGCCATTAGGTGTGACAGCAGGGCAGTTCCCCCGTCAGCCATGGGATTAGCACTGTAAATGAGTAACCCAGCACGGGATGGCTCGGCTCAGACGCCTGTCTCCACACCAGGGGCCGGAACAGGCTGCATTGTGCTCTTATCGCCGGGGCTCTGCAGGGCCAGCCCCAGCCCCAAACCCGGCCACCCTCAGCGGGCACCCCTCAGCCGGGCGGGGCCCGCGCTCCCCGCAGCTCCCCGAGCTCCCTCGGGATCCGAAAAGCAGGAAAGCAAACTACAAAAGCAGCGAGTCGTGCTGCTCCTGCCAGGACCCCTGGGGGGGCAGAGAGAAAACAGGCGGTATTAGGTTCGCTGCGCTGGTGATACCATGATTTTTTTTGTTTTTTATATATACGCCCTCTATATACTCTTTTGTATAACTTTTATGTATTCTTAAGGGCCTTTTAGCCCACATACTTCTAATCGTTCAGGTTTGATAAGTAGCATAGGCCCAGTATTCCATTAAGCCAGGAGACCAAACATCTTGGAAGGCTCAGACACCAAGGCCTTCTCTGGAACACATTTTGTAAACTAAGATAGGCCTGTCCAGAGGGGGAAAGTTCCTCAGAGAGGGGGGTTCGCTCAGCCCCTCATTGGGGAATCTTTGATAGATATGCTAATTGGTAAAGCCTATAATTTTATACCCAAACTATTGTGTGTGTGCATTTCGGGGGTACCCACGGGGGAGCATTTCGGTGTGCACTTGGGTGTGCATTTGGGTGTGCATTCCAGCGTGCTCCACCTGGACGGAGTGCACCAAGGATCCTTAAAATAAATACCAAGGTAAAATCCCTTTTTCCCTTCTAACCGTGTTTGGCTCTTGATTTTAAGACAAAGAAAAGGCATCACTGGCCTAGATTAGCAGAGCCACACGGAGAGCGGGGACAAACGGAGTTTGTTTTCCTGGAACGCTCCAGCGATTTCCAGAGCTTCACCACCCAGCCCGCCCCACACGCTGCTCAGCCGGGCAGAAGGGCCAGGCCGGGCGCTGCCAGGAGATCAGCTGCTATTTAAAGATCAGTGCAGGGGACCGCACTTGCTGATATTTATATTTATATTTATATTTATATTTATATTTATATTTATATTTATATTTATATTTATTTATTACTGGCCGGCACCCGACCCCAGCGCGACTCCCCGGCCCAGCACCGCGCATGCGCCGCACCCGGCGGGCCCGTGTCCTTTTAAAGGACACGCCGCTCGCCGCCCGCCGGAAGTGCCCGTTCCCTGTACCGGAAGTGGCTTCACCTGCCAGTACAGCGGTTCTTCCGGGAGGGGCCGGCCCGGCCGGTTTCCGCGCGGCCGCTGCTTTCCGGCGCTCTGCCCCGCCCCGCGCTCGCTTGCCCTCTGTGTCCTTCTCCGGGAGTGCCTTCCGCTTCCTTCCGCATCCCGCGCCTTTCCTTGCTGCTGCGCGGTGAGCCCATGGTGGAGCGGGGGTGTGCTCCAGCAGGGGGCGCGCTGGCGGCGGAGCGGCGCTCTGCCCGGCCGACTTCCGGGTCTCTGTGTCCAGAGAGATCGGGACTCTCCATGGCGCGGTCGCGCCGGGCCCGGCGGGAGGGCGGCGGCGGAGCGGCGCTGCCCCGGTGAGGAGCCGCGGGCCTCCGACATGGAGCCCGAGACGCTGGAGGCGCGCATCAGTGAGTGCGGCTGCGAGCACCGCTCCCCTCCCAGTGGGGCGGGCAGGGCGCGGGCGTGGGGGGGCGCAGGGGTGTGAGGGAGAAGGGCTGGGGGTCGCACGCGGTGGCCGTGGCTGCGGGCGTACCTGGGGTGTGCGGGCGAGACCTCAGGGCCGAGCCGGAGGCAGGGATAGGGTGGGTCAGCAGGGAGGAGGGGGTGAGAGTTTGTGCACAGGGCTGCCATGGGAAGGGGCGAGTGGACACGAGTGTGTTTCTCCTCCCACGCCATCCCCTGCTACTGCACCCGCTGGAGTTGGCAGGGAGGGAGTGGGATCAACGTTGTCCCTCCACAGGGTGGGAGCCTGATGGGGTTTTTTTTTTTCTCATCGTCCCCTCCTCCTGCCCGCAGACAAAGCCACAAACCCCTTGAACAAGGACCTGGACTGGGATGGTATCAATGCGTTCTGTGAGCAGCTCAATAAGGAGCTAGAGGGGTAAGTGCTTTGTCCTTTCCCCAGGCTTCTCCAGGTCACAGGCCTGGTTATCATTTCCCACCCAGTAAAATCCAGTGGAATTGTCCCAAGAGCTGAATAGGCACGAAGGTCCTCAAGGTGGGGGTAGGTGGGGGGTCCTGGTCCACTAATGGAAGGTTCCCTCAGGGTTTTGAGGTGTCTTGGTGCCTTATCAGCATCTTCAGCTTGCAACATGCTTTTCAACTCTGGATTCCCAGACAGAAATACAGGTACCAGGCTTTTTGTCAATAACCGGCGAGCTTTTCTTTTCCCCTCACTCCTTCCAGTCCTCCACTTGCCACCCGACTTCTTGCCCACAAGATCCAGTCTCCACAGGAATGGGAAGCTATCCAGGCCCTCACGGTAAGGGCATCTGCAGGCTGGTAGAACTAGATGGAGGGGCAGGGCGTGGAGATGCTCCAGCTTGACTGGAGAAGCATGGGAAACTTCGAATTCCCTCTGAGAAAGCCCTGGAGCACCTGGGCCCTTGGGTGGGAGAGGGACTGAAGGTGGCTCCACAAGTCAGGAGAGGTTACTTGGAAAGGTTTTGTTCCTAGAAGGATCGTAGCCTGTTGAAGAGGAAGCTTTTTGGCTTTTGTTGTGGTGGCCTTGGCAGTGCTGGGTTAATGGTTGGACTCTATGATGTTGATGGTATTTTCCAACCTAAAGGGTTCTATGATTCTTAATCGTGTTGTGGATCCGCACTTTGTAACCTTGGTGTTTGTGACCTCTCTAAGGGTATCCCTTTGAATGGGCTGTTGAGCCATCTTTGCAAAAACTAGCCCCAAAGATGAGAATCTTGCTTCCCTGTGGGAGGGTGCTTGACCACCTGGGAGAGAAAAGGGGATGTCCCTCTGTGCTGCTGTGACAATAGTCACAGGCTCTGCACCCGGTGAGGGGGGAGCAGGAGGGAGCTGGCTCCTGATCCTGCTGCTGACCCCGTGCTGGGACTCACCTGGCCCCTCTCCCCAGGTGCTGGAGGCCTGCATGAAGAGCTGTGGCAAACGCTTCCACGATGAGGTGGGCAAGTTCCGCTTCCTCAATGAGCTCATCAAGGTGGTGTCCCCTAAGGTGGGTCTCATGGCATCGTGGTGGCAGGAGGGCTTTGGGAAAAAGTGGTGGCTGAGCAGAAAGGTCAGACACCCACTGGGATTTGGGGGAAACAGGACAGTGTTAGTAGAAGATCTAATCTTTGTTTCCTGGTGAGTTTTCTGGTGGGAAGGTGAGTCTTCACCCTGCTGTTCCAGGCTGATTCTTGTTGTAGGTAGCTGAGGGCCAGCTGGACATGGTGCAGCCAGCATGTGTGAGACTACTGAGCTCATGTGCGTGCCTGGAGTCACCTTCCCTGCATCCCTGTTGGGCTCTGTCTGTGCTGCATGTGCTCAGGAACCTCCCCCAGCTTTGACATGACCATGTCTCTCTGGGGTGTCCCAACCTGATTGAGACACTCTTGGAGGGCAAGCCCAGGCTTGGTCAGCGGTGTTCTGGTGAATCCATCTGAAGGACCAAGTCACTACCTGCTCCTCTGCTGATGCTGCTGTTCCTGCAGCAGAACAAGCTGTATGGGCTCCCCTGTTCAGTCAAGGCAGTGAACACCAGCACGTGTAGAGTTAAGGGAACACAGGCTAAATATGACTAAGGAAAGCCTTTGTCTGCCAGTCACAGCTTGTGATCTGTGATGATGAATAGCCAGGGACAGTGACAGCAACATCCTAAAGTGCTCTTGCTTGGCACCCAAGAGTATTTCCTCTGCCTTAAGCCACTTGCCTCTAGTGGCACATGCACTGTTTCTACCATCAGTGCTTGCAGCAGACCCATGTGAGAAGGCTGAAAGATGATTCCATGGCACCTTCTGGGTGCTGGTCATCTGGGGCTCGCCTTGCTCAGGGCCCTGCCTCAGAGACCATTACCCACATCCCTCTCCCAGCCCTGCTGTCCCCTCATTCCTAAAGGACTGCCTTGCTGAGCAGCTTCTTTTCCCAGGACCCTTGCCTTCACAAGGTAAGGGGAGACCTGCCTCAGCCTTCCCACCTGTCCCTGTGTGTCACTGAGGAGCTGCTGCTGCAGCATTTCTCACATCTCTTTGTTTTTTCTGTGGTGGAAACCAGGCACAGCATAGGATGTGTTGCAAGGCCCTCGTGAGCTTTCCTGCTTGCTTCCTCTTTCCTCCTTGTGCCATTGGGAACGGTCTCACTTCTCCTGGGAGGGCGAGGAGAGGAATAGGCCAGACTTGCAACGTCTCGGATCAGCTTCAAGCCACCTCTTTTCTCTTCCTCTAGTATCTTGGGAGCCGGACATCAGAAAAAGTGAAGTCAAAGATCCTGGAGCTGATGTACAGCTGGACATTAGGGCTGCCTCATGAGGTGAAGATCTCAGAAGCCTACCAGATGCTAAAGAAGCAAGGTGAGAAGCAGTGGTCTGGAAGGGGAAGGTGGACAGATGGTTTGCCTTCCCTCGTTTTTTTTCTGGACAGAATCTGAAACAAGCTCTCCCTTCCCTCTGCCCAGTCTGACTCAGCACCAGGGTCAGGAGGAGCAGGTGCCTTGGGGCCCCTGGCTGAGCAGAGGGAGTTGCTGGTGATGAGTTGCTGGGTTGGAGGGCACATCTGCTTGCTTACGTGGGAGGTGGGGCACTGGAAAGGTCTGGGGCTGAAGGGCTGCAAGTGCTTTGGCAGTACATGCTGGAATTTTCTAAGAGGGGATATTTATGGGGAATGGAAACACAGTCCAGGGTCTTGGGTAAGAGGATAACCCACACACCCTCAGTCCCAGCTGGATTTGGTGGGCCATTAGGCAAAAAAGACCTGTGTGGCAGTGCCATCCCTGAGTGGGTGAGTCCTCCTGATCTCTTCTTTGGTTTCTACTGCAGGGATTGTGAAGTGTGACCCAAAACTTCCCGATGATGCTCCTTTTCCACCGCCTCCTCCTCGACCCAAGAACATCATCTTTGATGACGAAGAAAAATCCAAGGTAATGTCTCTGTGCAAGGAGAGGGACAGTAGACATCATCTTCCTGCTCCAGAATCTTATGTCCCCCTGATGTGGAGATTGAGAGAGAGTCAAGATCCCTGCTCCACATGTTGTCCTTCATAAAATGTATCACAGGAATGCTGAGGGCCTGTTCCAAAATCATGACAAAGGAAATATCTAAAGGTGTGGGGCATGGGGGTCTGTTTGACCTTTGGAGCAGTTAGCTGCAGGATGGTGCAAAGGGTGAGGTGCTGACATTGGCCCCAGCACGTTCTGGGAGGTTTGCTGCTGTGAGCTCCCTAGACTTGTGAGTTATCTGGCCATGAGGTTTAAATCCCAGCCCCAGATGCTGCTGTTGTTATCTCTTCCCCACCCCCAGCACTGCAATCTGCTTATTGCCCAACCACTTATAGCCACCTGGACCCATCCCGTGTTCTCTTTCCATGAGAATTGTGTCACCACTCGGGCAAACCTCTGCGTTATCAGTGCTGATACATTTAAAAAAGTATTGGGCTCCTCTGGGTCTAGTTCTGCAGCAGGAATGTGATGCCAGTTTGCTGCAAGGGATATAGTTTGCCTCCATGGGTCAGAGTCTGCAAATGAGGATTTGTAGGTGGGCAGTGGGACTGTTCACTGACTATAGAGAGGGAGAGAAAGTGGGAGCTCTCCCTCTTCACCAACTGTACCCACGGAGAGGCATGGGAAGGTGTCCCAGTAGGAGTCAGTTACAATGCCATGGCAATTCTTGCATAAACCAGGGTTTCTTCCTGTCTCAGTGCTGCTGCACTCCAGGCTCTCCATGGTGGGTAATGGGCAGGCAGGAGCAGGTTTTGAATGCAGGGGATCTTCAGGGAAAGACCTAGCTTGCATAACCAGAACCACAACAGGAATAGGAAGGCCAGCTGTACTTCTCTCCCTGGTGTCTGATAGGCCACAAGCTCCCGTGGCTGGGCTTTCTAAACTGTTGGAATTGTCTGCTGCCTCTGCCAGGTACAGGTTTGGGATGGGGGGGAACTCTTGGCTCTAGTGTTGCAAGAGTGACTCTGGCTGCCACCCCTCAGCCCTGCTGGCTCAAAAGTACATTCTCTTTTGCAGACACTGGCTCGCCTCCTGAAGAGTTCCCATCCTGAGGATCTCCGGGCTGCCAACAAGCTCATCAAGGAGATGGTTCAGGAGGTGTGGCTGGGAAAGAGGGGAGCTGGGGGATCATGGTCTGGGTGGTCATGGTTGGCACCAAAGGAGGACTGGCTCTGTGACCTCCTGCAGCCATATGGAGCTTCTGCCCAAAATTTGGCTGCAGCAGCTGCAAAAGTGTCCTTGTGCGAGTTCTGCCATCCCCTGGCTACTTGGAGGAATGGCTCTGGGTGCATTTTGTGGCCCAAGCCCTGCTGCAGCACTAGATCTACAGCAATTCCATCCCTGTCTGGCATGTTCCTGCCCAGAGATGACCTGGAGTTTTCCACTGGAGTGGGAGCTATTTTGAGGGCAGTGTTGCTGTGCTTTAGTCCGGGGTGGTTGGCTGGCCCAGCCTTCCTCCTCTCCAGGTTAGGACATCCTTCCCCATGTGCTTCCCCTCCAGGACCAGAAGCGCATGGAGAAGATCTCCAAGAGGGTGAATGCCATTGAGGAGGTGAACAACAACGTGAAGCTGCTGACAGAGATGGTGACAAACTACAGCAAGGGGGAGACAACGGAAAGCAACGAGGACCTAATGAAGGTGAGGAAAGGGGATCTCAGAATCCTCCCTGGGCTTAGCAGAGATGGGTGACCTTTATCCCCTCATCCTCCTGCCTGTTTTGCACACCCAGCTGATGCTCACCTCATCACTCTTTCTCCTCTCCCCCAGGAGCTGTATCAGCGCTGTGAGCGCATGAGGCCCATGCTTTTCCGGCTCGCCAGTGACACAGAAGACAATGATGAAGCTCTAGGTAAACATCTCTGGCCTTCCTCATTCCTGCTGAGACTGCCCTGGAGGTGTCAGTGTACCCTGCTGCAGTCTGCAGCATCAATGGTGTAAATGCTTTCTGCAGCGGTTTTATTTGCAGCAACTTGGGCCTTGCTTTGAAGAAATAGACAGACTTAGGGTATAAGAGTTAATCTCCTCACTATTTTCGCACTTACTTTCAGCGGAGATTCTGCAAGCCAATGACAATCTGACCCAGGTGATCAATCTCTACAAGCAGCTTGTACGGGGAGAAGAGATCAACGGGGAGATGGTGGCCGGTCCCCTTCGAGGTGAGCAGACCTGAGGAATGGGGACAGGAAGGTCAAGCAGAGGGACCCTATTGCTGGTTTCCTGCAGTGTAAGAGAAGACTGAGAGAAGTAGAAAGGGGAAACCTGCAGGAGCTTAGAGTGGGGCTGGTGAGATAAGGAAATGGCTTGTGGATGTGACTGGTGCATGAAGAAAGGGAACTGGAAGGGAGAGCAGGGGGGTGTGAGGAAGGTTGGGAACCAGCCTCAGCACACTGCATAACACTGGATAACGTTTCTGACCAGCTTCTTTTTTTTTTTCAGGCAGCACCTCAGCGCTTCTAGATCTGTCTGGCCTGGAGCTTCCAGCGACATGCCCTTCCTACCCAGCCTTGCCCACCCTTTCGGGTGGCTCAGCAGTCCCCGTGCCTGACCAAGCTGGCTCTGTCTCCTTGCTGGATGATGAACTCATGTCTTTAGGTGAGAAATCCAGCGCAAAAGCTCTTTATTCTTTGACTCTGGATAGTCTGCATAGATGGTTCTTCTTTGGCAGTAACATGAGTAAGAGAGAGCTCTAGTAGAAATGAATAATAAAAGACAAAGAGGTGTCCCTCATATAGTGTGAGGGAGAAGGAGGGAAAGACCCTGCTATGATTCTGAGAACTGCAGTGCCATGGTGTTTTCCTGGATAGTCAGAGAGAGCCTGTAGGGATGTGGCCACTGATTTGCTCCGGGAAAACTGACCTGGCAGGTAAATCAAGAGGGATACAATGGTCATCCCCAGATGGGATCACAAGGGTGGGTCACCCTTGGCTTCTCATGTTTACTGCTTGCTGTTGAAGTCATGAGCTGACAACAGATGCATGGGACTTCCAGAACTGTTCACATGAAGTCATGTGAGGTGCCAATCCTAGAAGGCTCTAGAGTCCTGCTTTGCACAACGAAGTGTCTGTTTCCTAAGACAAGTGCTTACAACACATTAAGTAGAAAACATGGTCGGTCAGATTGGTCAGCTCAGTAGTATTCATTTTTCTGCTAATTGCAGTGAGAACTAAACTGTAAATGAGGATATCGGGACAGAAAAAAACCATCATCCTCCTGGCTCTCCCCCATGCAAGGATGGGGGCCAGAGATGGAGACCACATTGGCGGTTCTGCCCTGCTGCTTCTGTGTCTTACTCAGGCCACATTTAATGCTCTTATTGCTTCATGTTTGCTTTTACTCCTGGCAGGCCTGAATGACCCAGCACCACATCCTGTCCAGGCTGGTGACAGCAGTGGCTGGAACAGCTTCCAGGTAATGCGCTGGGAGCTAGGGCAGAGGTAGGGAGGGTGGTAAAAGCAACAAATGTAGTTAGGGAAACACGCCACATCTGATGGTTGGTGCTGATACGCAACCCTGCTTGGGGGCTCTCCTGTGCACTCTTTTCACAGTCATCAGACAGCAATGAGCTCAGTATCACCCCTATCACAGCAACACCACCAGTCAAAGCAGATGCTGGTGCATCCTCCCCCAAACCGTCTCCTAGCAGCAGTGGCCTGGATGACCTGGACCTCCTGGGCAAGACACTGCTGCAGCAGTCTTTGCCTCCAGAGTCTCAACAAGTGCGATGGTAAGCACTTGGTAGTGCAGTCTCACATCTCTCCCCATTGTTTCCATTTCTGGGGTGCTGGACAGCATTTCAGTGCCCTGTTCCACTCCTTGCTCTCTCTCCCCCTACAGGGAGAAGCAGCAGCCACCCCCTCGGCTCACCCTGAGGGATCTGCAGAACAGGAGCAGCTCTGGCACCACAGCCCACAATCCCAGTGCTCCGCCTGTGCTCCAGAGTGTTTCCCCTAACTCCACACTGCCCCTGACCTCAGAGCTGCCTGCCCCTGCTACACTTCCAAAAGCTGCCACCACACCAGCAGGAAGTACTACAGTCCAACCACGGCCTCCTGCCACTGCGCTGCCCCAAGAGATCTCGCTGGCCAACATCACTGTGCCTCTGGAGTCAATCAAACCCAGTGAGCCAGGGAAAAAGAGGGGGGCAGGTGTGGGGGGATTAAACCCTGCACACATGGAAGGGAAGAATGTGAAAAAACTTCTCGCTTGTTGGATTTTGTGGAGGCTGAAGAGGAATGGTGTCTCTGTCACTTGTATGGAGTTAGGGTGATGGGGAAGGGTGCTGTCAGGCCAATTCCCTCCTGGCTGACTGCTGCCTGTCCCTGCCTTTCCCACAGGCAGCATCCTCCCTGTGACAGTGTATGATCAGCACGGCTTCCGTGTCCTCTTCCACTTTGCTAAGGATGCCCTGCCCGAGAGGCCTGATGTGCTTGTGGTGGTGATTTCTATGCTTAGCACGGCCCCGCAGCCCATCCGCAATATTGTCTTTCAGTCTGCCGTCCCCAAGGTAAGACAGCTGCTGGGGCTGAGGTCCCCAGACTGGGCCAAAGCATGATTCTGCTTCTGCAGGAAAGGCAGGGTGGGTGGAGAGAGCTCTGTGGGCATGGGAGCAAGTTCTGTTGCCTTCAGATTAGCACAATGTTTTTCTCTTGGACTAGGTATAGCAGAAGCTTCCCAAGTACAGGAGCAGGGCTTCTGGCTGCCAAGTCACTCTCAGGAATGTGGTCACTCTCTCCTCTCTTCTCTCACTCTCTCCCTAGATAATGAAGGTGAAGCTACAGCCTCCCTCAGGCACGGAGCTGCCAGCGTTCAATCCCATCGTCCACCCCAGTGCCATCACACAAGTCCTGCTGCTCGCTAACCCACAGAAGGTAACGGCATCATCCCTGGGGCATGAGCAGCGACTGGTCTTGGTGCTTAGGCAAAGCCTCGCTACCCTGTCCCTGTTCCCTCTGCTCAGCAGCATCTGAGACGTGAATGGTTTGTGCCTCATGCCTTTCTTCTTCTGCTTCTGACTTTGTATCCTTTTTCTCCCATCTCCAGGAGAAAGTGAGGCTACGGTACAAACTGACATTCACCATGGGAGAGCAAACCTACAATGAAATTGGGGATGTGGACCAGTTTCCCCCACCAGAATCCTGGGGAAACCTCTAGGGCCACATGTTGCAGGCACTACACTGCAGATTCCTTAGGAAGCCAACCCCGTGGGGCTGGAGCAGCCTGAGGAAATGGGAGGGTGGGTGGGGGCTGGTGCTCACACTCTATTCTCCAGATGGCCGGGCAAGGGCCAGAGGGAGCGTGCCTCAAGGAGGAGAGCAGAGATGCCAGGAGATGTTCATCCCACAAGGCTAGAAGTGGAGTGGAAAGCTTCATGTGTGTGAACAGTTGCCTTCCCTGCTCTTCTGAAGATGACACTCCCTCCCCAGTCTGTCCAGCTTCTCTTTAACCCTGCTTTCCCGCTTTAGGTGCATAGGGGAACAAGGACAGGGAGCTTTAACAACCTCAGCCCAGGGCAAGGCCTAGCAAAGGAAGATCCTTTTCCTTGTCTGTCCCCTCCGCACTTCTCAGCCCTTCAGCTACTTCGTGCTCTATGGTGCTCTCTCTTGTCCCCCATGCCCCCTCCTTGGAGCTGGGCCCCAGTGATTCCATCTGGTGGGATCACACTGGAGCTGATGTGGAACAAGGCTGGGCAGAGCCTAGGTATCTCTCCAGCACCAGAGAGCAGACAGCTGCCCTTGCTTTAGGGGGGGGGTCACGGGGAGTGATTATCACATATCTCTGTCCTAGCTGCTTACAGAGCTGTTGGTGGGAGGTGGGCCCGAGGGTGGGGCCTCAGGGGCTGGGAAGGGCTTGCTCTGTGCCTTCCCAGCCCCTTCAGCTGGCATTCTGAACCCCTGGAGCAGGGAACCCCTACACCATTCCCACAGGCTTTATCTATCATAGCGAGCTTTGGGAACGGTGGCCAGAGAGGGGCACGCTGTGGGAGTTGAGTCTCCCTGCAGCCTCCTGCCAGATGGGGAGAGGAAGCAGCACTTAGACTTCCCTCCCCCCGCTGGGCTGGAGAGCTTGGTGGGGTGGGGGGTTTTCTCAGTTCTTCAGTGTCCTCTCGCAGAGGGGTGGGTGGTGGGCTGGGAGTTGGGGGAAGATGGGAGCCCAGCCCATCACCACAAAGCTCTGCACTGGGGCGTAGGGGGGGTTCAGCTGTGCCTTGTGCACCTTTGCTGCAGCTGAGGGCAGGCCTGGCTCCCTGTGGCGGGGAGGGGGCTCGCCCCAGCCGCCTGATCACTGTGACACTAGAGCTGGGATCTGCAGGCACAGAGGAGACTGAGGGTGGCACATCCCAAGCAATCCCCAACCCCATGGGACTTAGGACCGTGGGAGCTGCTTCCCATCCCTAAGCTGGTTTGGAGAGGACCTGATCATAAAAGCAGAGGCAAGCTGTGCTCTGCATCAGCTTGCCAGAGGTAGAAGGAGGCATGTGTGAGATGGAGACATAGCAGGGTGCCTCGCACTCCTGGCTCGGGACAGCGAAGGTGAGGTGTCTCAGAGCTGGGCACAGTGAGCAGTAAAGGAGAGGGGGAAGCAAGGTCTTTATGCTGGGATTCTGCTGTGTCTTACTTCCCTTTCTGGTCTCTTCAGGGTTTTGTATGGGTTTTTTCTTTGCAGATCTTGTTTGGTTCTTGATAGACTTGTATATATTTTCAGTGCAAAATTCTGTAAATGAAAGAAAACAAACATTTAAAATGAGACGCCCGGCGCGAAGAATCTGCTGTATTTATCGGAAATAAAGAGTTCTTTCCTGATGCTGCTCCTCTGCCTTTTGACCCAAGGAATGCATTTTCCCCCTCACTTTCCCTGACCCCTGAGGAGCTTCTCTGCACCCTGCCCAGCTCAAATCCCGCCCTTGCAGTCTTGTAGTTCGTCCCTCAGCCACTCAGGGCCTTGCCACAATGATTTCCCTGCTCCCATGAGCAGAGAGCAGGGATGGTGGA
This sequence comes from Falcunculus frontatus, assembly GCA_013398115.1. Lineage (NCBI taxonomy): Eukaryota > Metazoa > Chordata > Aves > Passeriformes > Falcunculus > Falcunculus frontatus. Next base: position 371,461 of record VZRV01007880.1, on the reverse strand, counting down.
ATTCCCCTGACAGTTCTCAATTCCTTTTTTCAGAGCAGTCAGTTCCAGGCTGTGAACTGGGTGCAGCCCACTTCCCTCCTGCCCCATGGAGAGGCAGTGGGCAGGAGTCTGTGCCTGATAGCCCACGAGAAGCAGGGCTTGAGTTCGCTCCTATGCCCCACATGGCTGCAGCTTCACCACTGCTGGTAGCAGCACTTGGAAGCAGATCCATGAGGCAGTTTTATTTCAGGGGTACAAAGGAGGATCTCCTCTGGCAAGCAGCAGCCCAGGGCTGGGAGAAACTCTGATATGGCCTATAAGGAATGGCCTACCCACTACTTGATGCAGCCAGTGAGGATCTGGGAGGGCTTTGCTGCATCTTTGCAACAGGTGCTTGAAGTGACTGCCTGTTAGGAGCACTCCCAGAGCTTGATACTAGGGGATCAGATGTGCTCTGCCACAGGCTTAGAACAGCCTGGTGTTTTGGGCAGGGAGGGAGTGGTGCTCTGTCACCCCACAACAACTTGAAAACAGCTGCCAGCACCACTTTGCTATATAGTAACCGAAGACTTGACCCTTGCCAAGGAGCACAGCCCAGCAGTCCCCAAATTTTTGCTCCTCAGGCTTCAGGGCACAGAAGGAGTGGCCCTTCTGCCTCGTTTTCCTTTGCTGCTTGCCTCTTCTGCCCACGAGCTGACCACTTCTCATTTGGGCTTTGTTTGCTGCTTCCTTTGCCAGCCATGTAACCCAGCCAACAGCAACCTCTGCTCTTAGTGCAGGTGGAAAGTCCTAGCTGCAGGCAGCCAAAAATAAGGTGAGATTGTCATCTCATAGAGTCAGGACCAAAGGTCGAGGTGGTGTGAGGTGGACGTTTTTCGACCGAAAAAAAAAAAAAACCCAAAAAAACAACGAGGTGAGCTCTGGTGCAGCTCTGCAGAGAGCAGGCAACACCCGAGGCTGAGAACCGGGAGTTTGCGGTCCCCGTGCAACTGCGGGTGCTGCTGCCCCTGCTCGGAGGAACTCAGCCAGCGGAGGGGAGCGGGGGAGGGACCTTCCCACTGCTCAAGGCAACAGCCGTTGGCCGCAGCTTTGTGGCGGTTCCGGGGAGCCTCGGCGACGGCAGGGAGGGAAAGCAGAGTGAGGGGTGCGGGGCGGTTTGCAGGGTGGCTTTGCTGCTTTTGTCACAACGAGGGGCTAAGTCGCAGGGGAAGAGGATGGAGCTGCGCCCGTGAGCGTGGAGAGGTGCCTGAGGAGTGCTGGCAGAGCTGGGTGACGAGGTAGGGTAGGGTGTACATCAGGCGCCCTGTGTGAACTGCACAGCCAGCTGGCACCGGCACGGGCTGCCCCGCAGCACAGCTGGTGGTGGGCAAGGGAACGAAGGGGAACCACCTCAGCTGAGACAGAGGGCAAGAAAGAGCGTGGGCCCTTCACTCGGGCTCGGCAGCGGCATGTGCTTGTCCTGCCTTGTTCTGTGTATGCTGTAATAAAATTTCCCCTTTAAGGCTGGGCTGAAGTTATTTTTACTTGTGGGGTGGTGACAGGAACACACAAGGGAGCAGGAGCCCTGAACTGTTCTTACCTGATCTGCGGCGGAGGGGCGGACGGAGGAGGAAGGAAGCTCAGAAAAGGAGAGGGAGCGAGAGAAGGGAGTTCAAGGGAGGGGAAAAGAAAGCAGGCAAGGCATCCTCAGGGAGGGACTAGGGAGGGGACCAGCTGGGGAAAGTGAAAAAGAGGGAAGGAGGAAGAGGAGTAAGGAGGGAAAGGTCCTCCAGAAAAGCAAAGAGAAAAGTGGCTCCAGGGAGAAGAGGGGAAGAAGGGCTGCAGGCATCCAATGCCAAGCATTACCAAGGGGTGCTGAGCAGGTACAGCCAAGCAGGGCAGCTCTTGTGGTCTCCTCCTGAGTCTCAAGATGATGAAAAGACAGTTTAATCGAATGCGGCAGCAGCTGTCCCATCCCAACATCACCACTCGGTAAGGACTTCTCCACTACCTGTACCAGAGGGAGTGGGATGTGGGTCCTGAAGGGCTTGCACTGGGGCTGGACTGACCTCCCAGTGCTGGTAGCCAGGGGAAAGGGGGGGGGGTGAACGTTAGGGTTTAAAGCATCTTCAAGTATAAGGTGAGGGGCTTTGGGAAGGCTGCATTGGTGCTGCTCAGCAGTAAAAGATCCTCAAGCCCAGCTACCTCTCCCAGGGCCCACAGGTGCTGCATTTACCTGGAAACAGGGCTTTCCCAAGCTTGGCTTCCCCAGGATGTGCGGCAGTGGGGTAATGGGGAGGGACGTGCCAGCCACATGCTCCTGGCTGTGCAATGACCAGGAGGGTGATCAGGCTGGGCCTGCCCTCCCTGCTGAGGCTGGGATACCCCACAGGAACCAAATGCCCTGCACAGCTCTAGCCAGCCCAGCAGTGTGAGCAGCCCGGAATGCCCTTTGAGGAGAGGACCAGGGGTCCTCAGACAGACCTATGGAGGACTTACAGCTTCACACAAAACCCTCTGTCCCTGCCCTACCTCTGCCATTTCCATATTTTCCTCTTTGGCTTTCCAAAGCTCTCCCCTTGCAAAACCCAGAACTGAAATTACAGGGCTGGGCCCTCCCTGCCCAGCCCCCTCACTCCCTTTCCTACTGCCACCTCTGCAGGTTCCCAGCACTGGGTGGCTAAGTGGGACCGAGCTGTCCCCTGAACTACTAAGGTCCTTCAGCCAGCCCAGCAAATCAACCACAGAGAAACAACTCCTACATGCTGGTGGCCTCTTGCTCTTCTTGCATTTCCTGGAGGGGAGCATGATGCCCGTTCCCATCCCATTTCCTTCAAGAGTTCTCATCTTCATGATAGACGCACCTCCCTTTTGCTTAATGCCAGGCAGGCAAGTCTCAAGCAGCTTGTGAAGTCCAAAAGCAAGCTCTTCACCCACTGCAGAGCCTCTCCTCTGTGGACCATGACCTCACGTGATCTTGCTTGCCTTCAACCAAACCACCCACGTTTCCTGCAGCTCTACATCCTCGTCCCACATTGGCTTTGGCAGGCAGTGAAAAGAGAGAAACATGAACTGGGGAAAAAGCAGCAGCAGATAGAAATCAAATGGGGTTCCTGGGGCATAGCAATGATAGTAGGCTGTGAAGCAAGGCTTCCTCTATGGGAGGCATCGGGGAGGTTTTGGGGTCATGGTGGCTGGTGGGTTTTGAATTTGGTTTTGAGCAGAACCAAAGAAAGCTGGGTTTGTGTAGGCATTTCTGGAGGGGCCGGTATTGGTCTTGGACCCCAGCTTGACCACAAGGATACCCTTGCTACAGCACCAGCGGCCCCACAGCTACTGACTACCCTGGCTGCAAAGACGTGTGCTAGACTGCAACATCACTGCCCTGGATTCACTTTCAGGGGAGAGGTGGGCAGTCAGGGTCAGTAAACATCCTGCTCCTGTTGTGGCCCTACTAAGCACTCTGACTCCAAAAAAACAGGTCACATCTGGACTTTTCGACTGAGGTGCACTGAACTAGAAACCCTGTCTGATGGGATGTCCACCAGCCAGCAAGTTTGGCTCCCTTGCCCTGCTCCCACTGTTCTTGTCCTCCCAGGCTCGTTCTACCCATAGCCTTGTGTCTGATGGTCCAGGCTATAGCCCATGTCTCCTGCTCCCAAGAGCCCAAAGAGGATGCATAAGGATCCGTCTTCCCCAGGCAGCTGGGTGGAGGTCATCCCCATTTGCTGATGATTCCTTCTCCTTCCTCTGCAGAGCCCAAGAAGCAACTGAGCTCCTGTCAGAAGATTTACTGCAGGTGAGGCGTGGGCTGGGCTGGCAGGCGTGTGTCTGCTTGTGCCTGGGCGTGGGAACCTGCCCCGCTCCTGCCTGCCATTCGCCCTGCCAGCACGTCCAAGTCATGGGGCTGGGATCTGCCCGCGTGCCGGAGGGTGATTTCAGGACCATGGTGTTTAGGGACTAGCAGGCTCCTGCTACCAGAAAGGGCTTTCCCAGCTGCTCCCAGAGGGATGAATCCTGACCAGCAGTTGTGCTCCCTTTTCACTGGACCAGATGCTCCAGGCTGTGGCAGGATGCTGGCAGATGTCGTGGTTTGACACTGGCCAAACGCCAGGCACCCACGAAAGTCTCTCACTCACCCTCCCCTGCCACAGATGGGCAGAGGAGTGAAAAATTTAATGAAGGCTTCATGAGTTGAGATAAGGACCAGGAGAAAACACTCCAAGGGCAAAACAAGCTCGACTTAGAGGTACAAAGTGGATTTATTACTAACAAAATCAAAGGAGGATAATGAGAAGTAAAATAAGCCCTTAAAAACACCTTTTCTTCCCGCGACCCCTCCCTCCTTCCCACCGACAGCGCAGGGGACAGGGCGTGGGGGTTTTGGTCAGTTCATCATCCGAGATCATCTTCCACTACTCAGGGAGAGGAGTCCTTCCCCTGCTGCACCATGGGGTCCTTCCCACAGGAGACAGTTCTCCATGAACTTCTCCAGCGTGGTTCTAGTCTCACGAGCAGCAGTCCTCTCAAAACTGCTGCAGCGTGAGTCCCTCCCAGGGGAAATAGTCCTCCCAAACTGCTGCGCCGTGGGTCTCCCTTTCCATGGGGTGCAGTCCTGCAAGGACAGGATGCTGCAGCCTGGAAGGAGGGGCCCTCTCTCTCCACCAGGTCTCCCACTGGATCACAGCCTCCTCCAGGCATCCACCTGCTCTGGTGTGAGCACCTCCCCCAAGGGCTGCAGGTGGATCTTTGCATCCCCCTGTGGATCCCCATGGGCTGCAGGGGCACAGCTGCTTCACCATGGTCATCACCATGGCCTGCAGAGGAACCTCAGCTCCAGCACCTGGAGCACCTCCTCCCCTCCTTCTCCACTGACCTTGGTGTCACCATGTTGTTTCCCTCACATGTTCTCATCTCCTCCTCTTCTCTGACTAGAAAAAAATGTGTCCCCACTTTGTTTTGATTTTCTTCTTAAATATGTTATCACAGAGGCATTACCACCATCTCTAATTGGCCCAGGCTTGGACAGCAGCATGTCCATCTTCAGAGCCATCAGGGATTGGCTCTGCCAGACATAGTGGAAGCTTCTAGCAGCTTCTCACAGAAGCCACCTCTGTGGTCCCCCTGCTACCGAAATCCAGGCTGTGCAAAACCAACACAGTAGGCCACCCTCACCCAGAGCTGGGTAGTGGGGAAATAGCCTCTTAAGTGCCCATGGTTGACAAAACAGCTTCTCCAATCCCACTTTTCTGCCCCCAGATTGAGCAGAGGATTGAGCCGGCCAAGCGAGCAGCTCACAGTGTGTCCAAGAGGCTCCAAGCCTGCCTGCAGGGACAATGTGGCTCTGAGATGGACAAGCGAGTGGTGAGTAAAATCTTCCCACCGCAGCCTGTGCTCACCCCAGCTCTGTCCCTTGCCAGCAACGGGGGTGCCAGGCCCCTGCTTTGCCAGCTTTGCTGAAGGGTGGCCCAAAGCTATGCCAAGCCCAGATCCCATTGTCAGCAGTGGCCTCCAGCATGTGCCTGGGATGAGCTGAGTAGGGAAACCCTCTCATTCATCACTAATTTGGGACACTCCTGAAAGAGAGTGTTTTTGCTTTGAATAACCCTCCAAAGCCTTTGTTGTCTATGTCCCTTCCCAAACCCCCGTGAACTCTGGCACCCATGGTGCCCTGTGGTGAGGAGCATCACACTGTGGCCAGGCACAGTGGTGTCACCACTTCTCTCTCAAATCCTTGGCTCCGTGCAGAAGAAGCTGCCCTTGATGGCTCTGTCCACGGCGATGGCTGAGAGCTTCAAGGAACTGGACACAGAGTCCAGCCTTGGGTAAGTACTGGTGGGAGAAAGTGCCAGGGTGACCCCAAAAGATGCCAGATCCTGGTGGTGACACTGTCTTGGCTCAGGGGCTCCCATGGCTCAAACCATGTCCCCAGAGCAAACATTGGTGTTGGACTGGGAGAGGGGACAGCCAGCACCTTCAGCCTCCCATTGCAGAGTAGGGCCAGGGGCTGGCTCAAGGTCCCACATGGGTACAGGTGTAGTGGGGATGTTGGGTCAGAGAGGGGCATAGCTCCAGCACACAGTCATTTCATCTCTGTCCCACGCAGGAAAGCCCTGGAGATGGGTTGCTGCATACAGAGCTCGCTGGCCAAAATCGTGGCTGAGTTTGAGATTGCCCTGGAGAACTACGTCCTGCAGCCGCTCAACAAGCTCAGTGAGGTAGTCCTGGCTGCCCTACTGGCTTCCCTCTCCAATCTCACCACTCCTTCCCATGTCCTTTGACCTCCCCCACTCACTCTGGCCCTCTCTCCCCCAGGAGGAACTCCCCATCATCCTGAAGCGCAAGAAGACCCTCCAGAAGTTGATTTCTGACTGGAACACAATCAAGACTCGGTATGGGGCACACTGCAGCCCTGGGGGGCAGGACATAAAGCACAGCCCCCAGACAGGTTGGGGGAGAGAGGAGGATAATTGCCCTGGGGAGACAATTTCCAACAGCTCTTCAGGAGCACCCAGCTAGCTCCTCTCTGTAGGTTCATCTCATTTTGGACTCAGATGCTGATTCCATAGCACCAGAGAGAAGGGCAGCTCTGCCGCTAAAGGCAGCAAAGTGCGCCAGTGCTGCTTGGTACACTGAGATCACCTCGTTCCAACTCTTGCCAGTGGTAGCCCTTGCCATGCCAGATTTCTCTGGAAGTCTGCACACCTGTTCTACCCAGCGTCCCTGGCACTGAGACCATAAATGTGCCTCTTCTCTCCCACCCCAAAGGCTGAACCAAGCTGCCAAGAGTTCCAGTAACAGCACTGGAGCTGGTGCTGGCCCAGGGGCATCTTCTGCCGCCAACAAACTGGAGATCTTGAAGGAAGAAGAGGAGGAGGTGAAGAGGAAGGTGGAGCAGTGCAAGGTGAGATGGTCACTTGCTGTCCCCCGTGGATCAGCTGCAGGGCTGCAGACCTGCTCCCCTCCACCAGTCTTGTCCAAGGTGACCCCACGCTGAGATGGATTGCAGCCAGCCAGCATGTCCTGCCCTCTGAAAGCAAATGGGCCCCACAAACAGAAATAGGGAGATGGCCCAAGCCCAGGGAAGAAAAAGAGTAAAGGATTCATAGCACAAGCTGCTGCAGAGAGGAGATTCCAGGGGCTAAAGCAGGGAGCATATGGAGTTCCCTCAGGCCGGGAACCAGCTGAGCTAGGATCTGTCATGGGTGGCAGGGAAGTTTCACATCAGCTTTCTCCACTTCTGCCCTGTTTCTCTGAAAAGCCCAGCACTTTGGCAGAGCTTGTGAGCTCACTGGAGCTGAAGGTGCGGAGAAGGTGCACCTCTTGTGCCAGGAACTTGATCACAGGGCAGGTTGCTGCCACTACCCAAACACAAGCAATGGAGACAAGGAGAAATCCCCACTGCACTCAGAGACCCTGTCTAGACAACTCACAGAGCAGATGAAGGGGCTTCATGAAAGTGTCTCCTCTTCCTCGGGTGCGAGGGAGGGAAGATTGCTCTTCTTTGTGTCTCCCTTCCCAGGATGAGTACATGGCTGACCTCTACCACTTCTCCACCAAAGAGGACATCTATGCCAGCTACTTCATCAAAGTAAGTCCTCTGTCTCACTTCTCCCCAGTGTGTGAATGTCAACTGCAATATGTCTGAGCCCAGCCTTGCCCCTATCCACACCAAGTGCCTGAGCAGGGCAGAGGACAGATGAAGGCATCAGCAGATGCCTATAGCTGGCCTGACTCCAGGCACTGCAGGTTGATGCCACCACTAGCACCAAGCGCAAACAAGCAGCTTGTCCTGATAATACCCCTCTCCAATTTGCCCTCTACCCCTCACTGCAGACATAGTCCCATGGACCCCAGCCAGGTTCCCCTTGCAGCTCCCTCTTTGCCCTGTCTTCATGTGGGTGCAATGTCCTGGGAATGGGCACCTCTCCAAGAGAAGCTGGTGCCAAACTGAATGCTGTTTGCCTGTCCCCTGTCTGACAGCTATTGGAAATCCAAGCCCAGTACCACCGGCAGTCACTGGAATCTCTGGACTCAGCTCTGGCAGAGCTGAGGGACAGCCACATACAGACAGGTACCCTCTGGCTCTCCATGCAGCCTGGGAAGGGCTGCAGCTGAGCCCAGGGTATACAAGTGTGGCCAGCAAAGCTGGAAAAGGCTCATTTTCCCTCCCTACATCTGCTGCTGCCTTCCATGTTGGGCTGGTAGGTGTGGGACCGCAGCTTGACATGGGCTGGGGATGCTGCCTGTCCTGCTTCTGCCTCTGCCTGTAGCCAGCCAAGTTCGGCTTGGAGCAGGATGTTGCCATGGCCAAATGCTGGATGGTCCCAGTGTCCACCATCCCTCTTGACATTTTCTTTCCTCTTCTAGAGCCTTCCTTCACTACAGACACCCCGGTGGCAGGGTACTACGGTGTGTCCCTAGAGACACACCTCAGGAGCTTGGGCCGGGAGATTGCACTTCCCATCGAAGCCTGTGTCATGATGCTGTTGGCTTCTGGCATGAAGGAGGAGGTAGGGAGTGCTCCAGACCCCCTCATCACCTTCCCCCTCCCTAGATGCACTCCTCCCAAACTCAAAATGCATCCCTTCCCTCTTCATCCCATCCCCAGGGACTCTTCCGGCTGGCAGCAGGCGCCTCAGTGCTGAGGAAGCTGAAGAGCAGCTTGGCCAGTGGCTCCAATGCCCTGGAGGAGTTTTACTCAGACCCTCATGCTGTGGCTGGTGAGTGCCAGCAAGGCAGGGTGGGGGGACATGATTGGGCAGTGCCTGCCACCTCTCAGCTGCCATCAGCTCCACTGCTCCCCCTCTCCTCCCAGGTGCACTCAAATCCTACCTGCGGGAGCTGCCCCAGCCTTTGATGACCTTTGAACTCTATGACGAATGGGTCAAAGTGGCCAGGTGGGTCCAGGCACTGGGGTGGAAATCCCTGGCAGGTCTCAAAAAGCCCCCAGTCAACCCCCTCCATCCTTCCTGGAACTTGGAGCAGGGGTGTTTGACCTCATTTGCCATGTGGGGAGATACGAGCACCGTGCCTCCATGGATGCCTGCTTTCACTGCCCAGTAAAGCAGGACATCTCCGTCTTCAGGGTCATGGCCCACACAGGGCAGCCAACACTGGCCTTCTTCCTTGCCCACTGTGTCCCTCTCTGCCACAGGGAACAGGCTGAGCTCTCTGCTCCTCCTTCTCTCTTACAGCTTAAAGGACGTTGATAGCCGTGTACAGAGCCTGCGAGACACCTGCAGCCGCCTGCCCCAGGACAGCTACAACAATCTGAGGTGTTTTGTCTGAACAGGGCTTCTTCAGCCCCAAGCAATCACCAGGGGGTAGCCATTCCCTCCTCAAATCCCTACCTACTAAACCCTTTCCCTCCTTTCACCCCACAGGTATCTGATCAAGTTTTTAGCCAAGCTGGCTGAACACCAGGAGGTGAATAAAATGACCCCCAGCAACATTGCCATTGTGCTGGGCCCAAACCTGCTGTGGTCGCAGCAGAGCACAGGGTAAGGTCTGGTTTGAAAGAGTGGGAGGCAGCTCCCCAGCCCCAGCTGGGGTGCCCTGAAGGCAAATGCCATGGCAATGGCTGATCCAGCAGCCTTCAGGCTAAAGCTAAAGCACCTACACCTCTTCCATCCTCAAGTCCTGTCCCTTGTCCCCCTCCTCCCCAAGTTGCATGTCCCCTCACCAAGCACATGTCCTCTTAGCCACTCTGCAAAGTAGTAGAGGAGGGGGCTGAGACCCAAAGCACTTGTGACATGGGTGGCTTCCAACACCACTGGCCTCTAACACCAAACCAGGGTTCCCAGGACAGGGAAAAAGGCCCATCACCCACACTGCCACAGCCCTTGGCTGGGCTGCATTCCCTTCAGACCCTGAACCCTGCAGAATAAACACAAAAACTCATTTGGGGTTAATGCTCCCAAACCCCTTTTCTGATTCCTCACCCCCCCCCCATCTCTCAGAGACCCCATGCAACTGGACTTGGCCTCTGTCTCCTCCATCCAGGCTGTGGTAGAAGCCCTCATCCAGAACGTGGACACTCTCTTCCCCGGAGGTAGGGCCAGGGCATCACTTGGTGGGCCGTAGCAGAGGGTGACGGGAAGAGGAAGGGAAAGGAACATTTCTCCACCTCCAGGAGGAGAGAAGCGGGAGGCTGCTCTGGCTCCCTGCTGTGGGGTCATTGCTCTGGGTGACAAATGCTTCCTCACAGAATCTCCTCCTTTCTCTCCACCCAGAGGTAGATTTCAATGTCTCAGGCATGTTTGTGCCGCCCACAAACACCGGACTTTGCAAGGCTGCCCCAGTGGAAGAGCCGACCGCTGTGACCCCTCCAGCCAGCACCCCCACCCTTTTGGATGGAGAGGCGTAAGTCTGATGGGAGCTAGAGGCTCTGGCTGTCCCAGCTCTCCCCATGTCCTCCCTCCATCACCCTATGCCAGGGCCGTACCCTCACAGGTGCTTCGCGGCCGGGACTGCCATGCCCAACCAAAGCCTGACTTGCCCCGTTGTCTGCTGCAGCACATCCAGGGACCCTGAGGCCAGGTCCCAGCCGGAATCCCCAGCACTGCCCAGGCCATCTCCTGAAGCTGCGGGGCCATCAGCTCCGACGGTGACTGACAACACCGCCCGCAAAGGTTAGGGTGTCCTAGATGCTTGGGAAATTACACCCCCCAATGCCACCTCCTGTGGTTTAGTCATCATCCTGCCATTCCCCACACAAGTGGGCATTGGAGATGTCCCTGTCACCAAATGAGGGGAAAGGCCTTTGGCCAGGGCAGCATGGCCAGGATCCAGCCAAGATGGGACGGTAGGATAGACACAGTATGTCCTCCAGTGTTGGGTTAAACACATTCAGTAAAGAGGTGTCAAAGCTCTTGGCCCTTTGTGAAGACAAGAGGGAAAAGCCCCCAGAAAAGATGGTGTGCACTTGTGTCTTCAGTACACGAGCTGGGCAAGGGGCAACTTGTCCATCCACCTGTCTGCAGCCCCCCTGCCTGACCCATGGCTAGCACTGCAAGCCCCTCTGCCCTTTGGAGAGACCCCAGGGGAGAAGACCCCAACCCACCTCAGCTTTCTTTTCAGGCAAACGCCCAGCTCCAGCCCGACCAACAATGCCACCACCGCCTGTGACGCAGCCCCAGGGCACGGCTCCCGTCCAGGCAGCCAGCCCCAAAGCCCTGCCACGACGGACGGCGCCCGGCCGAGCCCCCTTGGTCCCACCGCCGCTCCCTCCGCAGCCAGCACCCCGCCACAGCCGAGATGCCCCACCGTCCCCCAAGCCTTCCACTGGTGAGGCTGACACAGCGGCTGCCATGGACTGTGTGCTGGGAACCACAGAGGAGGGGCAGCCACTGCCTGCAGGAGGAAGCCCCCTGGCCACATCAGCTCCAGAAAGACAGCCCACAGAGAACTGAACAGGGTGAGGGGTGTGGGGGAATCACAGGTTGGGGAGATGGGATGTGACACCTCTCTGGGACCCAGCAGGTGCTGTGGAAATGCCGGGGTGGCCTGAGGGACAGCATCTCTTGGTCCTCCACTTTGTTCCCTTGGCTCACACCACCTGGCATGTTTTGCCTGCCTTCTCTTGCTCTTCCATCTCCACCTCCCCGTACCACCACATCCCTGCCAGGGCCCAGCCACCAGTGAGGGCCCAGATCCCTGCCCAGATCCCCCACTTCAGGCCCAGATGCTGCCTGCAGCTTTTGGGCCAACACAGGCAGCTTGGCCCCCTGGGGCCATTTGCAGATGCTCAGCCATGATCCCAGCCTCATTTTGCCTTAAACCCATTGCCCCAGGATATATGGGGCATATATCAGATGGATATATATAAATACAGATATATATATAAAAATACAGATATATATATATAAATACAGATATATATGTGTGTGTATATATATATATGTAGATATATTTGGAGTGCATATTCTATTAGGAGTGGCTGAGGGAGCTGGGGTTGTTTGGCCTGTAGAAAAGGAGGGTCAGGGGTGACCTGATCCCTCTCTACAACTCCCTGAAAGGAGGCTGTAGCCAGGTGGGCATTGACCTCTTCTTCCAGGCAACCAGTGGCAGTGACAAGAGGACACAGTCACAAGCTGCACCAGGGGAGGT
>VZRV01007880.1:313316-358423 GCA_013398115.1 Falcunculus frontatus | reverse complement strand
CCGGTGCGCGCCGTCCTGGTGGGCTACGACGACCAGTTCACCTTCGCCAAGCTGGCGCAGGCCTGCGGCTACCTGCGCGACCCGCAGTGCCTGCTGGTGGCCACCGACCCCGACCCCTGGCACCCGCTCAGCGACGGCCAGCGCACCCCCGGTGAGCCCGCGCCCCGTCCCGCGCCGCCCCGGGGGGAAGGGGCTGGTGGCGGGGGTGGCCTCGGGTGGGGTTCGCTGTCCCAGGTGCGGGCGAGGCGGTTCCCTGAGCGGCAGGACGAGCAGGGATGCCCTGACACGTCCCTGCCAGCTGCCGAAGCAGTCAGTGCTGCCAGCATCCCGCTTGCCTATCCTCTGGCGGGACCCGGGGTGCTGAGCTTCCCGCGGCTACTTCTCTTCCTCCTCCTTCCCTCCCTGCAGGGACTGGCAGCCTCACGGCCGCAGTGGAAACGGCTTCGGGCCGCAAGGCGCTGGTGGTGGGGAAGCCCAACACGTACATGTTTGATTGCATCGTGGAGCGTTTCGGTGTCGACCCGTCCCGCACCCTCATGGTGGGAGACCGTCTGGAGACAGACATCCTCTTCGGCAAGAACTGCGGCCTTGCCACCATCCTCACCCTGACAGGCGTTTCCCGCCTGGAAGAGGCGCAGGCCTACATGGCCAGCGACAGTGCCGCTGCCAAGGATCTGGTGCCCAATTACTATGTGGACAGTATTGCAGACTTGATACCAGGCCTGGATGAGTAACAGTTTGTACATGTGAGGGCAGAGGGGTCAGGTTCCCCGTCCCGGATCTCCCATCTGTTCCCATTTCTCTCTCACTGCCCTATTCCCTCAATTCCCAGTTTCTTCACATTCCAACGTCCTTCTTTGGGGGCAAAATGGGAAGGGGATTGGCAGGAGGAGACAGGTTTCAAGTTGTCTCCTTTCTGCTGACAGCTATCCATGATGGACAGAGTCCTTCTCTCCTTCATTGCCAGCTGCCAGCATCTTTGGGAGAGAGCTGGAGGCATTGAGGCTGCTGGGGGGTGGGGGTCAAATCAGTGTCTGTTAGCCTCTCCCCCTGCAGGGGTTAGAGGCTGGCTGGTTTAGTATTATTTTTCCCTTGAATAACCAGTGGCAGCCTTTTACTGCTGTCCTTTGACTTGTAGCTCTTGACTTCTGAGCTGCATCCCTGTAGTCCTTGTGGTAACCCCCTTCTTGCCAGAGGATTGGGTGGCATTGTCACCCACTTGGTCTCTATCAGTGCCAGGGCATGTGGAAGGAGTGTGCCAGAGCTCTGGAATCATGAATGAGAACACCTCTGCCTCCCACAAGTGAAAGAGAGCATTGCCTCATCTCTCCCCTATTCCTTAGAGGTGTTTCCCCCACTACCCCCCTGCCCCGACCCAGTTAATAACTGTGCCAGTGTCCATCTGAAGGACAGAAGAGACTGCTTTGAGGGGTTTTTTTCCGTGCCAAACAGACAAGCTGTGACTGTGCACAGTGGGTCTGCAGTTGTACCTTGTTTTCAAGCACCCTTTCTGAAGGGACTTGTGAAGGACAGAGGGCTCCTAGACCATGACAACACAGCACTAGTGAACTGTATGACTCTCCCTGGTTCCCCCTTCTCAGTTGGATTTTGTCATAGTACAGTGAGAGAAAAGTGCTGATGGGGGTCTGTGCTCCAGCTGCTGGTGTGCAGGTGAGATGGTGATGGTGTTGTCACTGCTGTGAATGTGTCACAGTCCTCAAAATCATTCCTTGCTGCTTTGTCTTTCTATGTTTTTTTTTTAATTTCTTGATCTAATTTATCAAACTTATTTATTGTTCAAATATTGTATTATTTGTATAAAGTATGCTGACTGGTTGCACCAAGGGGACAGAAGGCAGTGCCTTTGGGCATCCCTTGCTGTCCATGTCCCATGTTGATGTTCTTACACTCACTCTGTGTCTGTATATAATAAAGTGTGAGCATAGGCTGGAAATTACCTCTTTTTTTCACTCATGGTCCCATCAAGATGAAACTGCCCTAGGTATCTTTACACCCTCGAAGGTGAGGACATGGCAGGACCTTTCCTCACTCAAGGGGGTGCTGCTGGCTAGACAAGACAGGTGGATAGTCTGGTGGCTAGTGTCTTTGAGCTGCTGTTTGCTGCTGCATCACTGGTGCCTCAGAACCGGGGTGGAGGGTGGAGGTGGCTGGCAGGGCTGTGGTGTGGGACACGGGGTCCAGCCAGGTCACTTGGAACAGTGAGCAATGCAATCCTTGCCCAGCTGCCTTTGCGTTTCACAGCACGGGGGATGCATTGCTGGGGAACACTGACTTCTTGTGGGGCACCTGAAGGCTGCCCTCTGCTAGCCAGGTGGATCCCAATGATCCATGTGGCCCTGCTAGGGTAGGGGTGAGGTGCCATCTCTGTCATGTGCACAGAGCTTGCAGGGGGCTGAGAGCTGCCCAGGCGAGGTTTTGCTGTGACCCTTCTTGACTACGCTAAGCTTTAAGTGACAGGGAGGTGGCTGTCACCGTACCCCTGGGGTGACCTTCACCGGACTATAACTTGCCGTGTCCTGGGTTTGTCTATAGTCCCAGCCTGGAGGGAGAAAATGGATTGGGTAAGAAAAGCTGGAAAAGATTCAAATGTACTTTTCCTCCGTTCCTCATACAATCCTCCAATCCTCCCTTTTGTCTGTCAGACCCCTTTAACTGCTGTTGGTGGCAACCAAGCATCACATCTCCCGCTTGAGAGATCAGCATTTAACGTTCAATAACTATGCTCTGTGTGAGGTAGTGCGGTGTCAGCTCATGTGGGAGAACTGGATGCAACTTATTGTCCCTAGGATAGTTCCAGGTGCTGAGTGCCTTTTTCTTCTTTGTTTTTTTCTGTCCAAAATAACCTAGGAAACAGCCTTCCAAAATAAAAGAAGATCCAAAGAGCTTTCTGAAGACTTCCTGTCATCTTAATCAGTCCCCTATGTATATGCCCGTTTCTCTCTTTTGTCTGTCCCATCTCCAATTAGGCTGCCAGAGGACTGGTAGTCCCTTAATGAGCACTTGACCAACACTTGCATCATCAAGTAGAGCAAGATTGAGACCTGATGTGTCTGCTAACTTGGGTTGCCAATCTAGAGATACCCAGACCCTGGTTTATTTTTCAGGGCTCTCAGTTCTTGCACCAGGCTGAAATTTGAAGCGCTGTTGTGACTTTGGGGCCACAGCTGGGAATGCTCAGTACGGCTGCACATTTCCCAGGCTGAGTTGGTTACATGTGGGTGTACAGAGGAGATGGTGCACAGTGAGAACATCCCCAGGACATGCCCCTTTTTTCTAGGGTGCTTTGAGGGTAAACACTTGTCTGCTCTGTTCTTTCCGGTTCTCCCAGACAGCAGATGGGATGCTGGAGGCTGTGGTCTCCCAGGCTGCCACACTGGAAACAGAAGAAATCTGGTAGCTGGTCAGAGTGTTCCAGCCTGTGTTTGGGCCCTCTCCAAAGGTACTTTGGAGTTTGTCCTTTGGATTCCAAATGGTGAGCCTGCAGAGTAGGTTTTTTTCCATGTGACTGCTGCTGAAAACAGCTCAGCAGAGTGATGGCTGATCTCTATCTCTTGTGACCATGTAGCTTCTTTTCATGTGGTGCATCTCTCCACGAGGGTTTTGGTATGAAGCAGAGGTGGACATGGGGCAGAAGGGGAATAGGTTTACCTGTCCTTCCCTTGGTTCATCATGTAGGTGAGAGTATCAGGCAGGGGTGACTTCTGTCCTGTAAATGTCAGTGCAGCTGCTCCTGCTTTGAACACGGATGGAGGAGCTCTGTAGGGGTCCATCAGGTCTGCCAGGCTTTGGTTTTGTGTTCCTTCCCCCTGCTACTATCACTCCTGCATGTAATGAATGTGCGTGTGAGCAGATCTTGTTAGGAAACTAGACTGGGAGCACCCCTGGGGGTGATGAGTTCTCTATTCAAGCCTGTCAGACATCCATTCAGCTGCTGACAATAAGACGTCTGTGATCCTCATGGGGTTCAGGCCTTGGTTTCCTCTGGGATAGGTCTGGTAGGGCTGCAGATAACATCTGCTGTTGAAACTGAAAAAAGCAATGGTTCTTGCCTAAGTCAGCTGATTTCTTCTTGTCTAACGCAGCTTTTCTTCTTGGGTTGAGTGTTTAGGGAAGCAGTGCAGTTGCCAGGGAGGACAGGGCTGTGAAGTGTAGAGCTGTGGCAGCCACATAGGAGGGTGGAGCAGGTGGGAAGCCCCACTTGGTGTAGGGTAGGAAAAGGTATTTACTTTCTCATCCTCAGAAAAGTGTACTGCCCTTTCCTGCCGTGCGACAGAGACAACACCCAGACAGGTGGCAGTCGTTCCATTACACCAGAAAAACTCCTATCCTTCATCCATAAGTGCAGTTACTGTGGCAACCACTGGCTGGATGATGTCAGCTGCAACCTGCTGAGCATTGCCTGCTCTGGGCAAGGCTTCAGTCCCTTAGTCATCTTCGTGCCCCTTCCCCGGACTCTCTCCAGTATGTCTCTGACTCTCTTGTACGAGGGAGCCCAGAACTGGACCCAGCACTGGACCCCAGGTCCTTTTCTGTCATGCTGCTTTCCAGCTGGGTGGTCCCCAATATTTACTGGTCCCTGGGGTTATTCTTTTCCAGGTGCAGGACTTTGCACTTCTCCTCACTGAACTTCTTGAGGCTCCTGCCAGCCCATTTCTCCAGCCTGTCAAGGTCCCTCTGGATGGGACCACAACTGTCTGGTGTGTCAGCTGCTCCTCCCAGTTTTGTGTCACCAGCAAACTTGCGGAGGGTACACTCTGCCTCGTCTTACAGTTCATTAATGAAGATGCTAAACAGAATCAGACCCAGTATTGACCCCTGGGGACACCCCTAATTACTAGCCTCCAGCTAGACTTTATGCCACTGATCAGCATTCCTTGGGCCCAGCTTTTCACACAGTTTCTGGTCCACTTCACTGTTTCCTCAGCCAGCCCGTACTTCCATTATCTTCTCTGGGGGAATTTTGTGGCAGACAATGCCAAAGGCCTTACTGAAGTCAGGGTATTTGTCCATTGCTTTCCTCTCATCGACCAAGCCAGCCATTTCATCATGGAAGGTTGTCAAGTTGGTCAAGTGACTGATACTTGAGGAAGACAACAAATGTGCCCAAAGATATTAATCGGTGAGTCGATGCCTTTAACATGAGGAACTAGAGATCATCCTGGCTGGGAAGTTGTTAATGTTCAGCCACGTGACATGGTAATAGAACTGGGAGAATTTGGAAGGTGTTGAGACTGGCAGGACAGAGGAGGGTTTTTTGCATGGGAAAGTGCCTCTAGAGCCAAGAAAGGATCGTGATCCTAGGAACTTGCTCGATACTTGCCCAACTTGATGTGAGAGCACCCCTCTGCCAAGGCAGGCAGCTCTGGCACCACCCTGTCCCGCAGCAGCTGGAGCAGGGAGGAGGAGGAGGAGGAGGAGAAGGCAAGGAGCAGCAGCCTGTTACTGCCTGCCCTGGTGAACCAGCCAGCATTTACTCGTCCTCCAGCAGCAGTGTGGGTAGAAGTTCCTCCTCTGCAGCACAGCTTCCCTCTCCTCACTCTTTACTCAAGGCATTGTCCCCTCCACACCATAACGTGGGTTTTCAGGTTCCCCTTTGCCATCCCTCTATCATTATCCTTTTTTTTTTTCCCTTCCTTACTGCTGCCTCATTTGCTCTATGGACTCTGACCCCAGAAAACTCACCAGGCAGCCCAGGAGAATTACGTGGCTATGCACATCTAGGAACTGCTGCTGTTGTTGGAGTCTGCCAGGGAATTGTGTGTGGATAATGCATTGAAAGTGCCCCTGGCAGACAAGCTGTTTTGGTGTTCCTTATACTCCGTGGGAGACGCTGAACAGCTGAACTTGCTGAGGGCAATTAAAAACCGTTAAGGTCTCCACCAGCTTTTAGAGTTATACTGGTCTTTGTAGCTTCAGTACACCAGTGCAGCAAAGCACTGCCAGCTCTGTCTCCAGCATGGAGACAAGGGAGACATGATGCCAGAAACATTCCCAGATCAAAGGGCAGCTGCCTGTGACCATCCAGGTTGTTCTGCCCTGTGATTTAGCCTGCTAGATGTGCAGCTCCAGCAACTAGCAGTTTCCAGTCTGTATAGGATATTGCTGAGCACTGAGATGCTCTCTTCACGTGTTGTGGGTGAGAGAAACCTGTCCTTTAAATGGACACAGTTGTCCATCAGGTCACTCAAAAGTCCTGTGCCAGCCTTTCTGCCCTTGCTGAACCTCTAGCCTGGCTTCCACAGAAGCTGGACAGAAAGTGGTACCTGGGTAAAATTTATGCCAGGAATTGCTTCCATTGACCCGTTTCAAGCAAGCAGAAACGACTCAGATCTGTGTTTCTGTTTCCTCCAGGTGCACTCCACTGTCATACTACAGCTGCCTATGTGCAAGTTAGGTAGTTTATCCCTGCAGCATAGCAGCCAGAGGAAACTGAGTCTTTGTGGGCTGTAGATTAGAGATTTCCCACCTGCTGGGACAACATGATTGTGGCCCTGGCAAGGTTCCCTTCATGAAACAGAGGTGTTCCTGACTTGGTGTCCTTCTCTGGCCTGGTGCTTGGAGGCTGTTGATTCAGCTGGGTTTGGGCAGAGCCTGAGAGTGGCACAGAGCAGTGCCAGTCCCTATTTGTGCACTTGCCAAGGTTGGGGATGGACGTGTGAAGAATGGCAATATGCTGCTGTTCAGCACTCCAGCACAACTAGAGGACCATGTGCCTGCCACAGTCTTGGTTACCTGGAGACTGACACAACTCATGAGAAAGGGTGGCTATACTCCTCCAGTGGAGAGTGTAGGCTGTGTTTAGGTTGTTTCATGATGCTCACTGCCTTGCAATCCTTTACAGTCTCATTAGCTGCCTTCCCACAACAATTTCAGGGCTGAAAGGACCTATGTCATTGAGCAATCCCACACTATGTTTGACTCCTGTTTGGCCATAAGCAGCTCTGAATGCCCTTGAGCCAATGTTGCTGGAAATCTGCCTGTTGGTTCAGGTTTTTGAGCTGCTTTCTTGTCAGTTATGTGTTGGGGCAGCCTGGTATTAGGGATTCTCAGAAGAGCTTCCTACAGAAGTAGTCTTCCTCTTAGTCACTTGCCACTTGCTGGTGACCCAGCAGCAGCAGAACAGTCCTTCTAGAGGAGCATATCTGATCCTCAGGTCAATCCAGGGATCTGAGGGGTTGGTCATTGCAAGTAGCACATGGTCCTGACTGGCACACCCTTTAAGTTGCAGGATCTGAGGCAGACCCCATAGTACTGCTTGCTGATGCAATTCAAATCTCTTTCATTACTCCTTTGGGTGTGTTATAAGTTTTCCAGGACAGCATGTCCAGCAATGGGACACAAACAGCACCAGGAAAACCTGTCTGATTCCTGTAGTGACTTAGAAAGAGATACAACTACCTGGAAAAGGAGAATGGGAATTACCCTGGGGCTTCTTCTGGCAGCAAGCCTCCAAGCTCAGAACATGGAGGCATCCTGTCTAATACCCATATTTCCTCCTCTTTTCCTGGCAATGTTCTGTAATGCAGAAGAGTAAGACACCTGCAAAGGATCATCCTTATATGCTCCTTGTCTTTTGAACTTGGATGCTATGCCAGGTGCAATAAGTAAATTAGACAACTCTGGTAAGGCATCAGTCTAGGGATCTCATCCTCCCATCCCCTGGACTATTGTTCTTTAGGCCAAAAATAAATCTAGAAGTAGGAGGCTCCTGTATTGTGTTCCCATTATGCTGGCTGGAGTTAATTGACACCAGATTTTTCTTCCATTTCATAATATTCATATCAAATGTTGTTTTTCCTTTTACCTTTCTGTTACAACTACCAGGGACTCCACTGCCTGACTGTTCTTTGTATAACAGGGTGTGAGTTGTGCATCCCTGCCACCAGCCACCCACCAAGACCAGTTGTTACCCTGTCCTTTAGCACACAGCTGGATGATACCTAGAGGCCTCCGTGCTGGACATGGTAAGAGACAAAAATACAACTGATTAGAAAGAAGCGCAGCTGAAATTGCTTTCCAGCAAGACCTCACTTTCGCTGTTGCCTGAGCCTACTGTCTGTCTGTCTGTCTCAGTAGGAGGAAAGGAGTGGGAGGTTCCATATCAGAGTTTCTCCATAGATCTGTAAACCCAGCGCAAACTGGTGCTGCAAAAACCGCAGTTATTTTCACATCAGTCTGATGCACAGCAACAGGAATTCTTTCACGACAAGAGAGGAGGCTTGCCAGGCAGGGGTGAACAGCTGAAGGTTGGAGAGCAGAATAGGATGGTGTGGGGTGTCATCCACTCACAGAAATATGGGTTGATAAATGGCAGCTGGTAGGGGAAAGAGTGTGAAATCCTGTCCTTTTGCACATTCAAGTCTTGCATTCCTCGGAGTTGTTAAACAAGACCCCTTCCCAAGAGCCGAAAAGCTGGATTTATAACCACAGACAATTTTGGCTGTACTTCGGGTGTCAGCTTCTTTTGCTAGACATTGTTGACACTGCAGGGCCCTAACTACCACTGGCTCCCTGGGTGCAGCCAGCCACCCTGCAGCTGCAGCTCCCTGCTCCAGAGCTGTTTTTCATCACAGCTCATTCTTATTTCACCCCACAGCTCCAGTCGGCAGTGGCTTGGTCACGCAAGCGTCTCTGCTCAGGAGAGCTTGGTTGCTGGCAAGCACACAGCTGTGTCCTGGAGAGCAAATGGCACACAATGTGGCCAACAGCCCTGCGGTCTGCATCCAAGTCACAGCTCTCTTTTGTGCATGCTTAATCAGCTCCTTCTGTGCCAGGCATTTTCTGTCATGCTTCCAGGGGACCATGCCCTCCACCAGTGCTCTATAGTTTAGTTGCTATAGACATATGTTTTCCAGTTTGCACATTATCCTCCCTTCAAAAGCTGTCTTAAGCAGTACTCTTCATCCACTCCTGATGAACACCAGGTACCCTGCTTGCTGTTTTACCTGTTTCTCCATCAGCTGTATCACTGCAAGAGCCTCATCTTCTATTTTCCAGAACCGTAGCACATTGTTTTTACCTTTCCAAGTCAAAGTGAAGAAGGATGTAATCTGTTCAGGCACTACTCTAAACCCCTTAGCAGCAGTTTCAGGTACTTAAATCTCTATGAATCAGACCTGAAGTCTGGAGGAGCAGGATGGGAGAAACATCCACAGCTGTGTGCAATCCCTTCTGAGGGGTACAGCAACCCCAA
Source organism: Falcunculus frontatus (assembly GCA_013398115.1). Lineage (NCBI taxonomy): Eukaryota > Metazoa > Chordata > Aves > Passeriformes > Falcunculus > Falcunculus frontatus. The sequence continues at coordinate 349,209 of VZRV01007880.1, read as the reverse complement.
ACCCACATGCAGTGCCCATTTCTAGACTTACATGGAGGGCAGTTATTGATCCAGGCTGGGTGAGCAGCCAGATAGCACAGAACAGTGCCCCTTCTCCTCTGCAGCTATGCAGGGCTGGCCAGGCAAGGGGAAGGAGAGCACCTGAGACTGTGCTTGCAGGATGCCGCGAAGCTGCACGAATGCAAACTTGATGATGTAATGGCAGCCTTCACCTTCATCCCAGGCCATTCACTGGTACCCAGCAGGTTTGCCCTCGAGGGGTGATGTTTCAACAGGAGGAGGCCACAGACACTCAGCCGGAGCAGGGCAGCTGCCACACCACTGAGGTTGCCACCACAGCATGCCCAGTCATCCCAGCCCTGGGAGAGCCAGGGCTGTGGTCATAAGTCCCACAGGCACAGCCAGCAGTGAAGCTGGGCTGGGTACCCTGGTGCAACACAGAGGGAGCTCATTGCTCTTCATCAGGCAGAGCTGAAACCTGACAGCTGGGCAAAGGCTTGCTGGGGAGCTGGGGCCTGTCAGTGCTTGTCCTGGTTGCAGATGGAGGAGGACAGGGACTGGGTCCACCTGCAGCCAGGGTGGTGTTGAGATGCCACCAGCAGTGGGAGCCAGGGGAGCCACCTGTGCAAGGTGTGGGTGGGAGGCAGGTTTTCATCCAGGCACCCAGTTTTTCTGTGATAACAGCTAGTGTGGCAGCACTCTGCAAAACGTACAGTCACAATTGTTTTGGTGGGTTATGGGAGGGATCCAGATCTTTATGGTAATCCCCCAGGGAGGAGTTTCCTTGAGAAGTCCCAGGATCCCTGTTCTCATCCCAAAGCGCTGCTTGTTCACCCACCATCCTCTCCCCCAGTGACCAGGCCAGCTCTGACTGCCTCTTGTGCTACATGCTTAAGCCTGCGTTCCCATCAGCTCTGCTGGTGCTGCTGAGATCTGATCCGTGGTATGACAGTGCTGGATGATTCTCTTTAGCAGATGTCATGCTGTTCCCGGAATCACGCGCATACAACCCAGAAGACTGAACAGCATTGCTTTAAAAAAGGAAAGCAGGAAACAAAGCAGTGCATTTCATGTTTCAGCCTCTTGGAGGGACCAAAGAGTATACTGTCTATAGAAATACCACAGAAAGTTAAAAAAGATGTACAAGCTCAGCTGTGAAATGTAATACATGTCCTGTTTTCTGGCTCCCCTTGGGATTTATCCCTCCCTGCCCACTGCAGGTACCTGTACCCTGGCACAGTTCTGGGGCTCTGCATGGCTGGGCTGTGCCACCCTTCCTTGGACGCTCAGCACAGAGGGAGGCCCTGCAAACACATAGGGGTGTCATTCTGCCTTTGGCAGACCTGTGCCAGGCCAAAAAAAACCCAAAGGAAGCAAACTTTTCTGAACCATGTGTGAGTCTCCCCTGAAAAAGGGAGAGCACATGCCCAGCAAACTTGGCCATCCCATCGCCAGCAGCTCTCACCCCCTGCCTAGAGCACTCCTGGCACATTATTTGCCAAGAGCCTGCCTTTCTCAGAAAGTGTCCAGTTTCCCCATGGAGAGTATTACTCTGAGCCAACAGTTACCCTCCTGCCTGAAAGAGGGATGGTCAGCATGCAGCATGGCCAAGCATATTCCCACTTCTGTTTGGGAAGAGCAGTGCAGAGCCCAGCATCTCAGTTTCTCTCTGAGGGGTAAAACAATCAATCCCCCAGCTGAGCTAAGATGCAGCTGTGTGCTAGGCACAGCCTAACCTTTCTGCAGTGGGAAAGCAAGTTTTACAAATGGGAAATGGCAACTTGATGAGGAGCTGGTCAGCATCCAGGGTCAGTCCTTGAGAGTGTTCCTCAGGCAGTGGCAGCACACCAGCTTTGGTCAGTCATGCTCTTCTCTCACACTGCATGCTTTCAAGAGGTTGAGCCCAGCATTTCTGAGGCTGGCCTGAACAAACCTCAGCAACCCTGTGATCCCAAGGGATGGGTGTATGTGGAGGGATTGGGTTTTCTCCCTCAGGGCTGCTCTGAGCAGAGCCAGGGATCAGGAGGAGATGGGAATGCAGCAGCAGCAGAGGTCCTGCATGAGCCCCATCTCCTCTCCAGCTCACCAGACACATCACAAGGATGTTGAATGGCTCAGTCTGCACAGAGCTTGTAGCAAGGCTCAGCAGTGGGTGTTTTGGGTTTTTGGCCAGAGAGATTTCTGGAAGGTGCCAGGTGCTGCCTGTGGTTTCTCTGCCATGCGTGGGGTCTGTGCAGGGCTGGTGGAAGGAAAAGAGTGGATAGTGATGAAGCAATGGTGAGCTTGAAGGAAGGCCAACTGAGACACCCTGAGAAAAGAAGCAAGTAATAAAATCCCAGAGAAAAACAGCTCTCCGCGCCCAGCCGGGCCTACTCCTGGAGCTGCCAAAAAGGCATCCTTGGCTCAGAGGCAAGCAGTCATAAAATGCAGGGAGAGACTTCCCAGGGAGGGAAGGTTTTACCTGTCAAGCAAGTTCATGAGTACCCTCGCCCACCAGCTGGGAGTGTTGAGCACGGCAGGCAGTCATCCCACCACAGCCGTCAGCACTGCAGGAGGAGGAGGAGGAGAGGGGAAACAGAGCCCTGTTTCCTCTGTGGCACCCAAGCCAAGAGACTGGCTGGGCCATTCTGAGAGGGGACTAGGCCCCAGGGAAGGTGGGGTGGGAGCCTGTGCCAAGTCGGTGGGTTGCCAGCTAGGGAAGACTGAATGCCTTGGCACATTTTGACAGGCTGATTGTATTTTTGACCACCCTCCTCAGACCCAAACCTTCATGGCTGGAGAAGCGGTTCTGTCCACTTGTAGGGCTGTCCCTCAGCAGCCCGGCCACACCAGACCTGGTGGGTCCTTCTCCCAGCCACTGCTCTCCCTCCACCACTCATCCGTGCTCGTGGGCACAGGTCCTCATGGACTTGCTCAGCAGGTAAAACATCCCCTGCCCACAAAGCTGAGCTCAAACCCCCAGGGCGGATGAATAAAGCACCACGTGGGGCAAGGCCCTGTTCTGCTCTCTTGCTGTTTCTCCTTCCCTTTTCCCCAAATAAACAGAACACCACAAAGAGAGACAAATGCCTTTGTTTTCCAGGCGGGAAGGACTGTCAGCATGGCATGTCTCCCTGCATCTTGTTAGGGGTTAGATAAGTCCCCAAGAGCCATGGGGAGCTCTGTCACACAGCACAAGTCCTTGCTGACAGTACTATTGTTAAGAAGGGGTGCATTTTGGGAGGGCCAGGGCTTTTGCCCCCTGCCTCTTTCTCTCCAAGAAAGTCACGGCTCATGCCTGCTTGCCCAGGGAGACTTCCCTCCCCGACAGCTCTTATCCTGAACAGACAGCAGCTTGGCATTCACCAAGGGGTGTGGAGGGAGGCCCCTGTTTCTGGACCTCTCCATGTGCCCCTGGGCTGGCAGGCACTCCATGGGGTGCCAAAACTGAGCTCTAAAGAAGTGGCCTTCTTTTGGAGCTGCCCGGCACCAAGTTCACAGTGCTTCAGCCCAACATCTGCACCCAACAGTGGCCCTTGGATTGTTCCTGCCAGGAGCAATCTCTCTCTGCTCCCAGCAGAGCCAGTGAAACAAGTCTAGGATGCTCACCCTGCCTGGTATGGGGGACTCCTTGCCCAGAGCTTGGCTTTGGGCTAGGTCCTGCAAAGGTCCTGTCCCACTTGGGGCAAGTTTACACAACAGCAGACTCTGTAGAGACAGAGCTTTCCCTGTAAGGTTACCTCCTTATCATGGGCTTGACCTGGGGACTACTCTCATCTCCCATCTTCCCTTTCAATGGGAGCAGGTGGATTATATTACAAATTGAACCTGCCTGACTAAACATAGCCAGTGCAGAGACCAGGAGAACCTCCCTGGTTTTTCCCTGTTTGCTTTGGTGGGAATGGAAATAATGAATCCCAAGCTGTTGCCTGCCTCTGGAGCAAATGCCTGAGGGCCTGGAGGCCAGTACCTCTCAGATGTCCATGGTTTTTTAAGATAATCCACCCTGTACAAGGAAACTTTCAGACGGTGCAGTGGCCCTTAGCTTCACAGCATATCTGGTGAAATTGCTGTGGGCTAAAAATGCTTCATAAAATCCTCAAAACTGTCCCACAGAAAAGCCCCCACCCAAGAACATGGCCAGGCAGTCAGTTGGCATGTCAAGATTTACCCCCCCAGCAAAAGTCAGGAGTTTGTCAGTGTTCAGTCTCCATGTCCATCAGAACAAGAGCAAGACTACAATCCTGTAGAACAAAGCCATGTTGGTTATTTTGGTGCTAAGTGCATCAGCACGCTTCCTGCCCTTCTCACAAGTCACCCATTTCTGCTGGGACATGAGCTGGTCCTTGGCTTTCTTCTGGAAAAATGGCGGAGAAACATCCACAGCTGTGTCTGAGGAGCCCAAGGAGCTTCTGCCCAGGAGCACAGGGCACCAGGAGCACAGGGCAGAAGAAAGGGGGAGTATGCCTGTGCTGCGAGTGCTGGGGGTGTGTGAGCTCGTGCTCCTGACAAAATGACCTTCATTACCACCCCTGCATTACCACCTGCTGCTGTGAACCTGCCCCAGCTCAGGATCTGTAGGAGGGAACCAAGGAGATCCCCAGTGTGGATCCTATCTTTTGCATGAGGTGTGGACAGTTGACACCTGGACTGGGCTGAGCACCAAGTGCTGCAGACTGGCAAAACCCAGCTTGGGTGTTGGTGGGGTGCTTCAGCACCTGCTCTCTGCCCAGGGAGCAAAGGAAGCTGGAGAAACCAGAGGAGAGGGAGAGCAGGCCATTGTGTGGGACGTGATGATGGGTGGATGTTCTTGGTGGCAGGGGCAGAGATGGCTCTTCAAAGGGCTTCCTTGGAAGGATCCGCTTGCAAAAACTCCCGAAAGAGCAACACAGCAGTGATGTGTGTGTGCCCACCAGCCTCGAGGATGTCTGGGCCCCCTTGCAAGGGAGTGGGAACCAACAGTATGGCAGGGGATGACACATCCCAGTGCTTTCCACAGCCTCCAAACTGTGATAGCATCAGAAAGCGCCCTGCACTTTCTCCCCCCAAATAGTATGAGCCCCAGGGAAACGAGGGTGCCAAGCCCTGCTGAAACACCTTCCCATTTCAGCAGCTGATCCTGGCAGATAACAGACAGCTTACCAGTGTAATTGTTCCAGCTGGCTGTAGGGTGGCAGGCAGCAGCTGCCTAACAGAGCTCACTACCACCTAAGTGTTTGGGGCAGCAAGTGAAGGATGGCACATGCTGCTGAAACCCCCAAGGGCATTTTGGGGGACTCAGGGTCCCCAGTCAAGCCATGGTGCATCCATGTTGGGGAACGATGAGCTGTGCCACCCACAGGACCCCCAGGGAGAGCAGCTGCATGTCCACCCAACACAATTCTGTTTTCTCCAGCCCTTGCTGTCTGGTGGGGCCCCATTCCCCTTTGGAAAGGCCAAGTTGGTCTTCTGCCTGCCTTGGCTTCTGCTCAGCTGTGCTGATGCTTTGTGGTCCCACGTGTTTTGGAGGCTCTCCAAGCACGAGATGTGCCCCTAATACTGGCTCGTGGGCTGGCTGCAGATGAATGCATTTGCCAAAGCAGATGCAATGGCCCAAGCAGGGCTTATCTCAGTGAGTAAAGCCTGACATGCTCCAGGCTCCCAGCCAGTCTCACCTCCTGAGCATCTCTGCTGCTGTTTCTGACCCGTGTGGAGACTAACATCACAGCCCACACCCTAGGTACCACTTCCCATACACACAAAAAAATACCAAACGGGTGTTTTCAGGCTTCTTGTCATTCCTGGCATCAAAACCTGTTCACGGCAACCCTTTTCTTCGGGATTATCATTCCACACTGGTTTTTACACACATTACTCGCTGAAAAATGGCATGCAGATGAGTTTCGGTCTCAAGGGTGTTGGAGGAGGACGTGCCTGTGTTCTACGAACATACTTCTCCTGAGCACTGTTTGTTGGAAGAGCTGAAACCAGCATCTGGGTTGCTGCAACATGTTCAAACACAGCATCCACTCACAATTTGCATATTAAGTACAGCAAACAAACTTCTGCCCGGCGCATCTCAAAAGTCAGTTTAACAAAAGACAAAAAATGAGACAGCAAATATGCCTCAGCAGGTTGTTTCTAGGCTTGAAATAGGCTCAATAAATGGCAGGTTTCTAAGGCACCTCAAGGACACCAATTTGGGTATTGCAGCAGCGCAGAGCCGGTGGCCACAGCCAGGCAATAGCCGGCAGCTCTCCTGCTCCAGCACACCTGTGACGAAACATCTGACCCTTGTACATGGAGCTACATTTCCTCGCCCTTGAACTTCCAGCACTAATGAGCAGCACAGGAATAATCCCTGGCATCACATTTTAGCACAATAATACCTTTCTACCCTGCGGTGTGGGGCTTATGTTGCAGGCCCTCTGGAAGTCGTTAGCCAACATCCAGACAAGCGGTGGCAATGTTTGCCCCTCTGTAGTCAGCATGTGCTGAGCTTGCGGCTCTGCTTTCAAAACTCGTCATTTCTTATAGGTTAGGTTTGAAGCCTTGCCTTCAGTGCCTGCACAACCTGAACAACACATGCTGCACCCCAACTCATTTTCGCTTCTATCTTTGCCTTTCCTTCTATTTCTTTGACTGGATTTATGTAAAGAAAATTGGAAATTCACACCACCAGTCAGAAGTTGATTTCACACTTTTTTTAAATAAGAAAAATATTATCAGCTTCAAAGTCAGAGTTGTACGAGGTCCCTAATTGTACTTTGTCTACAGCAGAACTTAAGACTTGCTCCATTCACCGTCCAGCTCTCCCCAGTTTGTTGGTCCCCTCTGGCTCTGCAGCAATTGCCAGGTTTTGCTTAACTTGCATTTGTAGCTCTTGGAAATACTCTACATGCAGCAACCCCCGGGTCCACGCTATTGCATTGTGAGCAACCTCTCTGTGTCAAAACCAAGAATGTGCTCTCCTAAAGCGTCAGGCCGCTCCTCCTTGACTTGCCTTTGCTGTGCCACCCTGGGCCAGGTGCCCTTAAACTGAAGAGCAGATGGCCTGGAGCCTTCCCGACCAGTCACCGCCTGGCTGGGATTAAAGATCTGCTAATGCCCGTGCTCCAGCCTCACAGTCAGGATCCTTCACATCCAAGGTAACTAAAGGCTTTTTTGCTATGCTGTCAGTATTTCCAGCATGGTCAGGTGAGGGGTCCTGCTGCCTGTCATCCCAGCAGACAGAGGAGTTAACCCTCATCAGCGGGTGTCTCCTCGCTGTTCTCACATGCCAGAAGAGCACTTGAACACCTTGGGCCAACCACCTCCGTGGGCTGACACAGGCTGATCCATGTTGCCTGTGGCCATGACCCAGCACTGAGCTCCCTGCCTGCCTTCCTGGCCAGGGTGCTGTGTCCATCCCACAGCCACAGAGATACCACCCTGCTGGCACACCAGGAGCAATCCCTTCCCCACCAAGCGCTGCAAGGACCACAGACTTTGCACCCCAAAGGCAAGATGGAGCCCAGTGTGAACAGCCACAGGTGCAGGGGAGGAAGTGGGGAGCACGGATTTGGGAGCCTCTCAGGATGCACTTAGAGGTGTGTCTAACACATCCCAGTGTCATTAGGGTGAGGAGTCGTTCCCGCTTCCCCAAGCCATAACTTCAGGCTCACCCAGATAAATCACTTGTCCAGGTACACTTTGATAACATTTGCAGGATTATCTTCACCACTTGGGAACATATTTCCATACTGATTTAATGAAAGCAGAGATTCTGGAGTCAGCAGGAGCTGGAGCCTCACAGACGGCTCCTAATCCAGGAAATTGGATGTGGTTGGAAATGTTTCAGCAGTCAAAGCTTGGGAGATCCTGCTGTGGCTCATTCCTGGTGTGAGGCTCTGTGTCCACAAGATAATAAATCTGAGTTTAGCACACCTAATCCTTAGTTTAAAATACCACAGGCCACATAACACGAGGTGGCTGTACAGGTACAAAGGCTCTCTCACAGTGGAAAGATGTTGCAAATCACTGCAAGAGTAACTGCAGCCAAAACAGGCTTTTGCCAGCTGAAGAACACTGTGTACAAGTGGGCTTTGGAGGCATACTCCACAGGCTTTTCAGCCCACAACTTGCAGTAGCTGGACTCCAGACCTCAGCACACAGGACCAGTCCGGGTATGCTGAGGCACACCAGTGCCTATCAGCTAGACCAGAAGGCATGCCCTTAATCAAAGCTACTCGCAATGATGAAACTCTCTTTTAGCAATCACGTTTCCCTCTTCAACCTAAGCTGTATTACAGCTTGGAGGTTGGGAGGTGTGAGGATGTCCATGAGGGAGGCTGTGATCTTGAGAAAACGTGCCATCTCAGCACAGAGAGATCAGCCCGGGCTCTTTGAGTGTCAAGGAGAATGTAGGAAGTATGCTGAGGCCCTGAGAGAAGAGCTACAATGAACACCATGAGCAGCCCTAGGGACAGACTGGGATGTTTGGCCCCTTCTGTGGGAATGTTGGGTCACAGCTAGCATTCGGGGATAAGTTCAGGCCCCAAAGGCATTAAAAGTTTTTTGAGGACTGTCTGGGATTGCTCACAAGGGCAATTTGCACTTTCCAAGGACGAGTGAGCAGATTGTGCAAGGAAAGGCTAGCGAGAGGTTAGTGAGTTGTTTGCTCCCAGAAACCAGGCGACAGAAGCACAGTCCACACTGGAGGTGCCTATGGTCAGGACCTGTGGGATGCCTACCCCTAGCATGGTACATGCTTGGTGGGGTCTGTGCTGTGATGCCTGGGCTTGGACATATGTGTTGTCTGTGAATTTGGTCTGCCATGGCAGCTGGGTCTTCTACACCCCCTCTTCCTGGCCCCGTCCTGTCCAGGACACAACCCCAGTTTGCAGAAAGCGGGTGCAGATGCAAACACCACCTGCCTCACCCTCATAACCAGAGGTGAAGCACTGCTGAAGTCATATCCCACAGTCATTACTCCTCTCTCCACACTCGTGGCTCCCTCTGGCCAAGAGTTTGGCATGGACAAGAGCAATGTTTGAAGCAACAGCACCATATCCATTCACTGCCTTTGGACTGTGCAAAGAAGATTTTTGCTACCCAAGTTACAATGCAGATCAGTGACTCTTCCTCTAATACAAAGCTAGGATTTCAAATGTGATGCAGGAGAGCTCTCCTGGTGAGGAGAGGCGGGAATGGTGGAGGAGAAGAGCCCTGTCCCACTGTCGAGTTCCCATACAGCAGGATAAGCCCATGACACCAAAGTCTGTTGTGATCTGTCCTCATCTTCCTCATCTGCATCCCTTGCAGATCAAATGGGCTGCTAAACTGCTGGCACATCCCCTGTCTGGCTGGCCCACTGCACACTGATAAGGAAGGAAGTGACAGGTGGTGAAGATTTCCAACCCTAGCCAGCCTGGCTCTGCCCTTCTCAACCCACAGTGAGTCTTCCTACACCACACTGCTCCTGAAAATAACAGGCAAGCACCTCTGTGTCTCCAGTGTGGTGGAGTAGGTGTCAGTACACCTGGGGACACCATCCCTGTCTGGTGTGACACCAGGATGAGCAGGGACCTTCCCTCCCCTCAGTTCCGCCATCCCTAGTGAGGATGCTGATGCTGGAGCTTTAGAGTTTGTCATCTCATCACAGTGTCTCCAACCCAGAGGTAGGAAGGCAGACATGACACTGTCCTGATGGAGGTGGCCCATGGCCTGCAGGCAATGGGATGCTCCATGGTCCCCTTGCCTGTGGTTTTAGCCTGTTGCGCTAATGCCATTTAATTCAAGGTTTCAGGAAAGCCAGTGGAGACACCTGGATTTCTATCAGACAAACACAGGCTTCCCCAGGTAGACTCAAGCCTGAAATCTGAATTTCCTTGATGTGAATAGGCCTTTCAGCACCTTCTCTGGAATGGTAGACCCTCCTTCATTATCATCTCTTAGCCTTTAGCTGGTCTCTAATCTCCCCAGCAGCATTTGGAGGAAGCTCCCTGGACAGACATAATTCAAGGACCTGGTGGCTGCTGAGGCTTGGTCTCAGTGCCCAGCTGCCAGAAATGCTGCAGAAAACACAGAACCTACCCCATACCTTTTAAATGGCCTTCTCCACTTCCATCTCCAAGAGAGCAAATATTTACACCTTTCCCTTCCCCATCCAACATTTCTTGCATGGGAACAGTCCCTCCCAGTCCAGCCCCCTAGACCATGGCTCCAGCAGCAGCTCAAGTACTTTGAGAGATGTCCGAGGTTTAATCTCACAAAATCTTGGATTTGAAAGGAATTGATTTAATAACATACACATCCCAAGCAGAGGGAAGCTGACTCTCTTTACTTTTTCTCCTCCTAGTATGGAGCACTTCTCGTCCTGCACCACATGATCCCTTGATCAGGCTCAAGAGCTGAACCCTGAGGCAAGCGACCAGAAGGAGAAAGAGGGAGCAGGCATGTCAGAGCAGAGAAGGCCACTTTGGCCTTTAGCCTTCTTGTGTCATGGAGTGATCAGCAACCTGGCCAAAGTTTGGAGCCTGTTTCTGCCCTCCCCAGCACGCAGGCAAGAGGGTCCCTCTGCTACCTCTGCTGGCACTGACGGCATCAACTGGAAATACTCAGTAGTGCCATCCTCAGGGGTCATACTTGAGGGGGAAAGAGGGCTGGGGACTCTCATGTCTTCAGCAGAGGGGGAACTGATGGGCCTCACAGACATGGAAGAAAAAATTGTTTCAGAGAGTTTCAGTGCTGGGCCTCTTAAGGAAATCACGGAGTGTCTTGTGATTTAGAGACAAATATGCAAGACAAGGAGAGCTCTAAGCCACAGGCTTGGCACACTGCCTGAATTTTTCCCTCCTCTTTCAGTGTAATTACAGTTGAGCCATGTAGTAATTGGGTAACTTTTTCCAAAGGAATCCTTTCACCCAGAGTGAATCATACTTGCCACAAAGAGAACATGGAGGCAGATAAAAGACATATAGATCCTATGGCTTATTTTGATAGAAGCATTTTGCCCCCATCCCCTTCTTCCTCGGGCCCCTAGCTGTGTTCAGGGTAGGAGCAAGAGCCAGGCACGGCACTTTCCCAGATAATTTCTCCCCCGCTTTCCAAGGCAGCTTCCTCTTGGCTTACTCTGCCCCGCAGCCAAGAGGAACTGTACAGTTTTGAGAGTGCCTATGGGTTCTGTAGAAAAGGGACTTTTTTCCCTCCTCTGGTTTCTGTACCTACAAAAGCGGGTGTTAAAGGCTGGGTCAGCAGCTGGGCAGTCTCTGGGGACAGAAAAGATTCATAGTGCAGTGGGGTGACCCTGGATGCAGCTTCAGTCCTCTGTTACTGGGGTTTCGCCTGGACCACAAAGAGTTTCTGAGGCACTGTGTGCACTCAGTGACATTTCTTCTACTCCTGATTTAACTAGGGCTGAAGAGCCCCGCCCTCACCACAGACCCTTCCCGCCAAGTCTCAATCCCTATGACCATTTTCCATGTGTGATAAAAGCCTTGGATAATAAAACATTCATTGTAAAACTATTTTCCACTGGATTCATGGCCACACACAGCTGGATCTCCTCCCGGAGCGGCCCGCAGCCTGCTTGGAAGGGCTGTGTTCAAGCATCCTGGAGAGGAGGCTGGGTGAGGGTGGGAGGAGGCAGCTCGGTCTAATAGACCCTCCCTCCTCGCAAAACCAACCCCTGCCACCCTTCCCATTGGTTCATGGGGTGGAGAAGGGCTGGGACAACTCAGCTCTCCATCTATTTAAAGGCAAGGGAGGGGCTCGAGGAGCTACTTGCCTGGGACCCTTGCAGCTCAGCGGAGGGGAGCATTACCCTGCAGAGCAGCACCATGTCTTGCGTGAGTAGAGAAAGGGATGGGGCAGCTTTGCTGGAGGTAGGACTGTGGGGAATGTGTTGGCTTGGTGTGAGGGTGCTTGTGCTAGCCTTCTCCACCCGCACATCAGCCCCAGTGTCAGAGGCTCTGCTAGAGCTGGCTGCCTGCTACCGGTGAGGAAAGATCCCTGCTGCATCCTCTACAGAGGGCTGGTTGTTATTTTGTGTTCTGACAGCAGTGGTTCTTTTTCCTTCTAGGATCCCTCTGGGGTGGTACCTGAGGGGATCCTTGCTGGGTTGAGCCCTGAGCTGGGGTAACCTGTTTTACTGCAGCTCTGCTCTGGAGAAGCCGCTGCAGTAACATTTATTGCTGTCTGAGCATCTTCTCTGGGCAGCCTTGCTACTTGCTTCCTGGCTGAAGTTTTCATGAGTCATTAAGTTGTTATTCTTCTCTTTCTTGGAAGGAATGTGCCTTACAGAAGTGTTCTCTGAATGTCAAGGACTACGTTCAAATATCTTGAGAGGTTATCTTAAGAGCAGGTATCAAGAGTATGGGGCCATACTCTTTACAGAGTTGCCCAGCAACAGGGGAAGGGGCAAGAGGCACAAACTGAAACACAGGGAGTTATAGCTGAATATGAGGAAAAACTTCCTCACTGTGAGGGTGACAGAGCACTGGAACAGGCTGCCCACAGAGGTTGTGGAGTTTGCTGCTCAGAAGATATTCAAAAGCCACCAGGACATGACACTCTACAACCTGCTCTACGTGAGCCTGCTTTAGCAGGGGGATTGGGCTTGATCTCTGAGATCCCTTCCAGCCCTAACTATTCTGTGACTGCTAGGGAGATGCTTGTGTTAGAAGAGTGATTGCACGTCTTTGATTAATTTGCCTTTCATTAGGCTGAGGGTGATTAAGCAGGGATTGTCCCATGTGCAAGCTTATTTTTTAAGGTGGGATAGAAAAAAGATTTTCAGTATACTTGAGGTCTTGCTTTTGCTGTGATGAAAAATGAGTACATATGAGTTTGCCGGGATACTTTGGTCCTCCTAGAGAGAAGGAGGGGGGAAGGTGCCTATCTGGACCAGAAGAATGTTTTTGCAAATACTGAGCCTACAAAAAAAAACCAAAACCTCAAGCTGCTGGGAGATGGGAAGCAAAGTGTCTGAGCCCTTGCACCTGGGAAAGGCTTGAAGTTCAAACAGGAGCTAGGGGAAGGGAGTGGAGGCTCCATCCCTGCCGTCCATCCCAGACAGACTTGTGTGGGATGACACGAGACCCGCAAGGCACATGGGTGTGTTTAGGATGGGGTGGGTGTGATTGGAGTGTGCAGGTGCTTACACTTCACTGCTGTGAAATACAGATATGTTGATGAGAGCAGCAGGAGAAAGATTGGGAAATCGAGCTCAAATCAAATGTACCATGTGATTGGGGTAACTTCTCTGGGATGTCCTTGCTGCAATGCCCTAGGGCAAGGGAGCTTCCCTGTTTCTCCATGGGTCCAAAGCAAAGTGTGTCTGGAAAGGCAGCAAGGAAAGCTGCCAAGCCAGAACAAGTGAGCCAGCAGGTACTGAGCTAATGTCTCTGCTTCCACGTTCCCCAGGGACCAGTGTGCACCAACCTGGGTCTCAAGCCTGGCCAGCGCCTCACTGTCAAGGGGAAAATTGCACCAAATGCCAAGAGGTGAGTTGTGCTGTGCTGCCTGGTCACAGCCAAGGCACTGCACTAAGGGGTCTGCAAAAGGACTCTGTCCCTTGGCTAGAAGAGGAGAAAGAGTTGACACCAGCAGCGCTTCCCAGTGAGTCATCACCTAATGCATTTTGCAGACACAGTACTGCCAAGGGGCTAAGCCAAAGCAGATGTGAAGTTCCAGCTGCACACGCTGGCAGTGACCACATCCTCTCTAGTGCAGGGTAAAGGAAATGGAAGCTGTGTCTATACTGAGATTTGGGTCGAGACCATCTGCTCCACCACATCCTCTCCCCTGCATAAAGGTGGCCAGGAGTAGGGACATTTACAGTGCCCCAGTGGAGTTGCCCCTCACATGGTGGTGGGAAAAGAAGGAAGAAAGGTGGTGAACAGGCATGTGGGCTTAAGTGGAAATGTACCCCTAAATGTGCAGGAATTGGGGTGGCTGGATGTCCCAGCGAAGCCTCTGCAGCAGCCCCCAGCCCTTGTGCAGGTCTGTGCAGGGCTGGGGGGGACCCTTTGCAGGTAAGGTGGAGCCCGTAACCGCTGTACCAGCACTAGCGGTGTTCCAGGAAACATGTCCCAGCTCTTCCCAGTGCCTTTGAAGCTTGATACTGTCTGAGTGAAGCCTCCCAGGCTTTCTCTTGCCAAATAATATGCCTCTTCTCATCTGGGTAAGAGCCCTGAAGGCAAGGTGGACACTAGGCTAGGAAACCTCCTCCCACTGCTGTTGCAGATACTTCGGGAGAGCTAATGACATGGTAATTATTTCAGCTGCCTGCAGGATGGGGAGAAGGCAGTGGCTGTCAGACAGGATGCGGCACTCGCTAACTGTTCAGGACTGAAAGGAAATCTATGGAAAGCAACTTATTCCTTGGGAATTGGTTTGGATGTGTGACAACTCTGTTCAGGGCTCTGTACGCTGAACCATTCTTTTTTAAAAGCTTTGAGGAAACGAAGTGGTGTCTCTCCCAGGGATAGCACTCTGTAGCCTATCACCCCAGAAGAGGAAAGTACCCCTTACTGCCACAGCACCATCTTTTTAGGGAAACAGTGTAATTTAGCAAAGGGTTTCTCTTAGGTTACCCTCAGCTGGGCTTGAAGAAACAGACCCAGGGATACTCATGGTAATGAGAAACATGCTACCCTAGTATTGATTTTATTTCTTTTTTTAGCTATACTGATGTCTGCTTTCTTTTCTCTGCAGCTTTGTGATGAATCTGGGGAAGGATGCTACCCACCTTGGACTTCACTTCAATCCCCGTTTTGATGCTCATGGCGATGTGAACACCATCGTGTGCAATTCAAAGAAGGTGGAAGAATGGGGTGCAGAGCACAGGGAGACTGTCTTTCCTTTCCAGAAAGGGGGCACAGCAGAGGTGAGGCATGCATATATTTATGTATATACATATTCTCTGCACATGCTCTGGTGAAGGGAGGGTGTTTGGCATGGGACACCCAGCTGCAAGGGCTGTCTCAGGGCTGTCTGTACAGGAGGTGGCTGGCTTCTCCTGCTTGGCCAGTGCCACCACTCAGAGCTCTGACCACCCTGATGGAGGGTGGGGATGTGCAAGCTCCATCTGGCTCAAAGATGTTACTGTTGAACAGAGCAGGGAATGGGCATCTCTTGGAAGACCAGAATAACACTTTGGCTATTGATGAAAAGGTTATTCTACTGAGCTTGTTCACCCTGTGGAGCAGAGAGGGGTGGCACAGCAAGGCTGCAGAGAGGAGAGGCTTGAGGAAACTTTCTCTGACTTTTCTGTTTGTCTTGCAGATCACTTTTGGTGTCAACCAAAATGATGTGACAGTCCACCTGCCAGGCCACCAGTTCACGTTCCCTAACCGGCTTAATCTCTCTGTCTTTGACTACTTTGATACACAAGGAGACTTCACACTCCAGTCCCTCAGCTGGGAGTAACTTCCTCTGACACCTCCATCTCAAAGACACAGAAAAAACAATCAATAAATAAGAGTTTTGGTGTACTAAGTCTCAAAATCTAATCTATTTAATATTGCAAGCCTACATGGGTTGGGCACCTTGCTGGGAGTGGGTGGATGAGGGTGGTCAGTTTTACTTGAGTACCATAAGTGGATGCAATTGTCCCAGTCTTGGCCTTGAAAAGTCATGGATGGAGAAGAGGGTGAGGGTTAAAAGCCTGGAAAGGCACAAGGTTAAAAGTCCAAGGAGAGTTGCAGGAGGAGGCACTGGGGCTAATTGTCACTGGGGGGAGAGTAAAAGGGTCCCTTAGGCAAGGTCACCCACTGTTGAGGTCTGGACTGACACCTTACACTGCCTGAATAAAACAGGTTGATTAAATCTACCTCTGCCTAATCTAAGCACCCCTGGCTGACATCAGCGTTGAGTGGCTGTGCTAGGTGAGCCTAGTGGGGCATGGAGTGAGGGGAAAGTCCTCAGTTGTGCTAGCTTCAGCTGCAGCCTTCTGCAGGGGCTGGTCCTACTCCTGTGTCTTCTTGGGACCTCTCGCTGCTGTATGGAGACAGTAGAAAAGCTGCCTGGCTGAGTGTGACAGAGCATGTAGAGGGCTCCTCATCCAAATCCTTTCTTCCAGTAGCTGCAGAAGCACAAAGTGTTTGTGCTGTGGCACACAAGGGCAGTAACCCGGAGGTGTCTGGTTTTATTCTGCCCCTTGTGCTTTGCCTGTTCCATCCAGAGCTGACGGAGGCAGCAATGTCCAGGTGGAGTGTGGGATGCTAAGGATGTGTGAACTTTGCTTTTGTTCCTGCTTTAGTTGCCCCAAATGAACCCGAGCACTTCTCAGTCTAAACTGAGGCTAGACTCTGAGGAGTCTGAGGCAGTCAGGCGTGTTTGATGTTACTGCAGAGCTGCCTCAGGGGCTCTCTCAGTCTAACGCTGCCTTGGCAGCAATCACTGCTGCTGTTGAGCATGCTGTGCCTGGTGGGTATAGGAAAGGTGGGATCTGCCCTCTCCACAGTGCACAGCTAGGTCTGGGATGAAAGGATCCAACCTTTGAGTCCTCACTTCCAGGCTTGACCATGAGCAACACAAAGCAGCAACAATTTGATGTACTACAGGATTCCCTGCAGGCCTGGCTGGGCTAGTTCCTCACATTAAGCAGTTGCAGAGCAGCAATACCTCCTGATCTTACTTCATAATTCATGAGGCTCTGCTGGGTCCTGTGTCCTAGGTACCCATGCAGAGAGAGGCTAGGCTGCTAGGAATCATGGGGCTGAGGAGGAAGAGAGAGAGAAGATGAGAGCTTAACTGAAAGGTAGGAACATTTGGGGTGTACAAGCAGCTTGAGACTCTGCAGCTCGGTCTTTCTTGAAGTCCTATGTTACCCAAAGCCAGTCTACTTTGGATGATCACATCACGCTCTTTTTAGGGCTGCATCTATAATTGTAAATATGACATCTAGCATTGCCACCCTGTGCATAGGCATGGCAGGGGCACAACAGAGCTTGGGAACTCTTCCCATGGAGTGATAAGGATGAAGCCATCCTTTCTGGAGAAGAAAGGTTCAGCAGTATGGAAATGAGCCATGCTAGGCTAGATGGTCTCAAGGCAAGAGACCTGGCTCAGTTTACACAGTGGTGTTGACAGTCTAGCAGACTGGGGTACATTTGGTAGGCCAGAGAAGTGGGTATCTCCCTCCACCACAGCAGGGCCATGGTGCTGGGGAGGGTACCATGAACTGTGATGATGGACACAGAGGAGAGCTCTCTCCTTGCAGCTTCCTCTGCTGGGCTGATCTTGAAAGCTGAGCAAATATGCTGGACTCCCTGGGCTGTACTACAGGGGAATCTCGCAATGCCTCGATTGCACTTGGCAATCTTTCTTTAGATTCTTTGAAGATTTTTTTGTGAAGGTTTCTTGAAGAAAGCTGAGTGGTAGCTTTACCACAGGAGCATGAACCTCAGTGAGGTCTCCTGCTAGCGTGGCTGTTTCTTGAAGTGACTCACTGTTCTTGTGAAATCTATGACTCACTGTTGTCCTGACTTTGTTATGGTTTGGCCCGTTGCTAGCAAGGAGATGAGGGGTGGCAAAGGTTCCCCAGCTATATAATTTAAACATATCGAAGCTGACTGCTCCCTTCCACCCACTCCCCAGCCTTGTGCAAGGTGGAGGCTGGCGTGTGAGGGCTGAAGGACCTGAGGATGGAGTCAGGATCCCTGAGACAAGCACTGTCCCCGCCCAGCTGAGCAGGATGAGCAGCCATGCAAAGGGGAAAGCACTGCGACAACATTGATGGAAGACACTGCATGCTAGCATAGAAGGTGATGCACATTTATTTCTCAACCTGACCCCAGCCAAAGGTCAGATGTTCCCAGCCTGCTCACCCCTCGCTTTCCCTCACAGACCCCAACAACTCCCTGAAAGCCAGGGGGATGCTGTGGCTTCCCACAGCCTGCTGAGAGGGTGCTGCAGGCCGTGCCATGCCCGTCCCAGTGTGGCCACGGCGCCGGCGGTAGCTGCTGGCAAGCAAGGTGTACAGGAAGGGGTTGACACAGCTGTTGCCATAGGCCAGGCAGGTGACACCGAAGTTGAGGTAGGCCTGGGCAGTGGGGCCGATGCCCAGCCCCTCTCCCTGGTACAGCCCGGCCAGCTGCCAGGCCCAAAAGGGGAGGAAGCAGGCCCAGTAGGCCACCACGATGGCAGAGATCCTGGAGAGGAGCCGCCGGGCAGGGGCTCGGCCAGACACCGGCAGCCCGAGGCCCCAGGCCGAGGATCGGTACGCCCGGGCCAGGCGGGCGTAGACGATGCCCAGCACTGCGCCGGGTGCCAGGACGCTGGTGGTGAACAGCACCGTCAGGTAGAGCCGGAAAGCTGATGGCGTCCAGGTGGGGACGCAGATGCGCTTGTGGGGGCCATCCCCCTCCCGCAGCTGGGTCATCACCATCATGGGGGCCGCGAGCAGGAGTGAGAGGAGCCAGAGGATGGCGCTGGCCAGTTTGCGGTAGGCGTTGGTGGCCCGCCTGGCCCGTAGAGGTTTGGCCACTGCCCAGTACCTCTCCAGGCTCATGGTGGTCAGGAAGAAGATGCTGGCGTGCATGGTGAGGAGGTCCAGGCTGAGCAAAAGCCTGCAACCCACATCCCCAAAGAACCAGTCGTGGGCGAAGTAGGTGCAAACCACAAAGGGGATGGTGGAGAGATACAGGAGGTCAGCCAGGGCAAGGTTGATCATGTAGACCCCCAAGGAGCCTGCTGAGCAGCCTGTCACCCTGCCGGAGGCCACCGCCACCGTGTAGATGTTCCCCACTATCCCAGTGAGGCACATGACCAGCAGCACTGCACCCAGCGGCCCTGTGACCAGGCTGTCCCCTCCCAGGACACTACTGTCATCATCCCCACCACTGCTTTCCTCCAAGAAACTGCCACCCTCGGGATCCTCTCCAGGACTTGGACTGATAAGGGAGGGGTTGTAAGACATCTTTGGGTCAGTTGAGCAAGAGCAAATCAAGCTCTCAGAGACCTGTTCCTTCCTCCTGCCTTCCCCCTCGCTGTACAGGACACGTCCAGCCTTAACAGCAAAGCAGCCAAGGAAGAATGGGGAGAGCTCATCAGACATAGACAAGGTGCTCCAGAGAAGTCTATTCCTCACCTCCAGCTGCCATTTTGATGATCTTGTCCATCACAAGCTCTGTCCAGTTGTTTTCCTTAATCATGAAAGAGCCAAGAAATGGACACTGCCCTTTCCTTCAGGACCAATAGGTGCAAGATAACCTCTGCCAGCCAGGAGGAAATGTCTCTTTTCTTCACTAGCTCTTCATTTGTTGCTTCTCCAGAGTTTGCTGGGCTCACAGAAACAGTGGATGAAGAAGTGGATTTCTGCTCCCAAGTCTGTGTCAGCTCAGCTCAGACAGACTTCGGGGAGGTGGGCTCTGCCCCGCTGAACCAACCCCCTGAGAGTTGCCTTGACCACTGCATGGAGGAATGTGCCTGACTCACAGCTTCACACACCGGTGTGAACGCAGTTCCCAATTTATACTGGGCTTTTAGCCACTAGCTGAGGAGCCCCACTGGCTCTCTCCTCTTTCTGGCAGACGTGCTTTCTTCCCCCGTATCTTCCTGCACATTTCTCCTGCTCCCTCTGCCTTCTTGTTCTTGTTTCCCTTTCTTTTTCCCATTTCCCCTTGTACAGTTGTCCTCATTTGAGAGAGGAGATAACTGAAAGACAAGACTCCATAATACGGCAAGGAGGGTGGAAAGCATTATATTGTGGCTGTAGAAGGGAAACAAGGGCCAACTCTGGTAGTGTAGTAGGCAGGGAGCAGTCACACAGCTCTCCCTAGCCAAGCCAGACTGAAAGAACCTGTCCCCCACTCCCTCACAAGGACATCAGGGCCCTTTGAGGTGTGGGTGTCGTGGATGCAGTCCCCAGTTTGCAAGCAGGCCCACCAGATGGCAGGATATCTCACATTTTCTGTCCTAGCCCTCTTCCACCCTTGCCCTCAAGACAGCAGCAAGCTCCTAAAGACTCAAAGGACTGGATATTTTAGACTCAGTCTTTCCTTCCTCTCCACAAAGACCATCCTCCTCCTCCTCTAAGCTTTCCCCCTCCTTTCCTCAAAGCCCCAGGAAGCTGCCTCGCCTCAGAACAGGGAGCAGAAGCCTATTAAGTAGGCACCACCGCCTTCTAGCGAGACACCATCACATGACACCCACGCCCGATGCTACCCTGCCCTTTCCTCACTCACACTGAGCCTCGTGGTCTCAGGGAAGGCAGTGGGACAGAATTTGCAGAGCAGAGACAGATGTGCCGTACTCCATGTACTCTGCTGTTAGTTCAGGGTTTCAGGCCACTCCAGCCATGCTCTTTTGCATCATCAGTGTATTAGCTTCATTGTGGCTGAGTCAAATGCCTCTGCTCATATCCAGCAGTGGTAATTCAGCAGCAAACAGGAGGAGGCAACCCATCAGTACTCCCCTCACTGTGCAATGACCTTTGGTTTTCAGGAAAACCATGCTCCAAACTGGGAGAGATCAGCAAAATGCAGTGAAAATACACTTTTCCATTGCACTGTGGCAGCAGGGTGAGTGATGCTCCCAACAGATTGTGATGGTCTTGGCACAGAGTGGGGTCCCCAGAGAAGCAGAGTGGCACTGTGAGTCTGCCCATTTGGCTCTGATGGGAACAATCACAGTCCACACGCCTCAGGAAACACAATGAACAGATATGGCTTTTTGTTTGATCGTCTGTGCTTTTTTACAAGAAACAACCTCACACCTCAGCAGTTAACAGGTCAGCTAGTTTAGGAAGTTAAAATAAATTACAATGGGATTAATTATTTATTTTTTTGGGAGCTAATTAAAATAGTGGTTGTCCCATTAATTCCAGTTAGCTCCCCTTAACACGAGACACCTTCTCTCACACTGCCTGCATAAAACTACAAACACACCAGATGCTACAGTCACCAGCAGAACTCAGCTGCTCCTTCCAGCACGTGAAACACAGCTCTCCCAAGAGAGCTTTAAGAGATGAGCTTTAAGACATGAGTCATGGGTTGATTTAGTGTTTTGGGCTAACTGTTCCAACTAATAGAACATGAACATACAGACTTCCCCAGTTATACTACTGCATACAATGATATGTATGTGTGATATACAAGATAAATGCATGCAATGTATAGGTCAAAATGAAAGTGCCAGGCCTTTGACATACAGAGAATGAGGGAGCAGAGAGCCATGTATTACTATATTCAGGCATCAACCCCTAGGCTCTAGTAGACACAGCAGACTCTGAACTCTATACACACTATCAGCTGTTCTCTGCAAGACCCAACCTCTCTCTATTGGTTTGACAGAGACTCAAGTTTGGCAGCTGATCTTCAGTGGCACGAATATCCCTCACAGTATCTTCCCTAGGGCAGTATTCTGCCTCCATCACTTTTTGTTACGTGTGTGCACACACACATTATCCACATACCCAAATGTATATCCACATTATTTTTGGGACAATCTCTTAATCTTCTCTGAAGCATTTGGCGGAAGGTCTGCAAACAAATGTGGTCTGAAGAAGCTTTCTTGGCAGAAGGAAACAGGCCTCACATTTGGCTGTTAGGTTACATCTTTCAAGTGAGCTTTCTCAACCACTGTACTAACTGATCAAATATCTAGATGTTTCACATCTCTTTCACCAGCAGGTATGATATTTCTTAAAAGGAACAGGCTCTTTTAGTCCAGCAGCCCTTGCAACCCACTGGGGTGCCTGGCTCCAGCCAGGCAGCTGTTTTCTTGCATGAGGTGGGTGGCTGTCTGCAGTTTCATGCAGGAGTGATGCTAGGTCCCATGTCTAACATAGTAAGTGCCACAGTTTTCAAGGCCTGACTGACAGGCAAGACCTGTCAGCATCCAGTCAGATCACAGCAATTTAACAGGGACAGGTTGTACCGAGGATTCAGATGCACAAAGTCTTGCACTTGAAAAGAAGCAGCTTAATCGGGCCCTCAAAACAAAGTGGATATTCTATGGGGGCAAAAGTGCTTCTAAGGGTGCTCCGAGAGCACTGTGTTTCTCTGATGTCAATCTCCTCTCCTGTCCTGACAGCCACCCAATAGGACCAGGTAGAGTTGAGTCATAGTGAGATTCCTGCACAGCTTCCTAGGATTTAAACTTGAAGTAGGCTTCAACTGTAACAAAGAAAAAAGGTGATGCATTAGGGCAATGTCCTGAACAGGAGTGGCAGGAGGGGAAGGAAACAGCATCCAGGCACTTACTTGCATATTCTTGTGGTGTCATGGCCTGGTTGATGACACTAGTGAAGGCTCTGATCCACTCCAGCTGGTCACTCTCTGTCTCGCAGGTGAAGAGGTATTCCCGGTCAGGGGTGACAATGGTGATGCCATAGTGCCAAGAGAAGTTGCCCTGTGTCCCTGAAGGCAATCCCCTCTGGACGCTGTATCCATTCTCTCCGCTACCCACAAATACCTCACCCTTAGCAAATGCATCCTGCACATCAGGAGGGAAAGACAGTGATTTATGGAATCCCAGAAGAACAAAGGAATAATTACAAATGCACTTAAGGACAGGAGGAGAGTGTGTGAGGATCAGGGATGTAGCAGCAAAAGTTTTGGAGATGGTCAGGGGATTCAGATGAACAGTGAGTCTATGCTCAAAGGCAGCAGTGAAAAGGAAAAATTAAGGGCATAAATCTCAAGAGCTCTGAGAGAGGAACTGCTGCTCTCATCTCGCTGTGTCATCCCCCCATCACCACCCTTACACTGCTGCCCTCCCTGTTCCCACTGTTTGCAGGCAGTGAAACAAACACAGAAAGCATGTGATGAACTGAAGGGGATGGAAAGGGGAAGACCTGGAGGCCATTCAGAGCAGCTGGGAAACCTGCAAGCCACCCTTACTGCAGAGCACAGACTCAGTTTGCACTTTGACCCTGCCCTCAGCAGCTGCCCGGCGGTCACATCTCCCTCTCACCAAAGGATCCTTGAAGTACATGAGCCTGCGGTGATCCAGCGTGAACCAGCGCTTCTTAAAAGCCTCTCTCTGCTGTGAAGGCAAGAGGTGACATGTGTGAGGGGACAGTGCCCTCTGCTGCGAGCAGTGCGAATGGATACCCCAAATTCATCCCAACCACTTGAAGCAAGCCCCTGCCTTAACAGCAACCTCCTCCTCGCCCTTTCTGAGCTGAGAGTGGGGGTCAGTATCGGGTTATTCAGTCCCAGCTGCTGTCCCCAACTCTTGAACTTCGATGAAGGACCCCAGAGTTGAGACAGGAGAAATCTGGACACTAAATACCTGTAAGGTCACGCACACACAGACACATGCAGAGAGATCTGTCGCTCTGGGAGAAAGCAGGGACTCTGGCTTCATCTACTTTCACATGTGTCCTTCCCCTTCCTTTCATTCTCCCCTCCCTTGGTGCACACACACTGTTCCCACGGGTGTCTAAAGAGTCAGGGGGGAATGAGGAAACAGCAGGAGAAAAACATTGAAGTAGGGAAAGCCAGTGGTGCTCTGGCAGGCCCCTGTTAAGATTTTTTCTACCATAGCAGCTCACCTTGGGACCAGTCTTCTCCATGTATCCCTCCTTCAAGAAGTTTCTCGTCAGACGATTTTTAATCTGACAAAATGGCAAGAGTAACATTCACTTAGCTGTGCTTCTTTGCTATTCATTTCCCTCCCCCACCCTTCTGTTCCCCCAAATTCAGTCGCCTTCTAAATTTATATTTCCCAGACTGCCTAGCTAGGCATCACTTCTGCCTCCAACATGCCCAGAAAGAGCAGAGAGTGGCTGTTTTCTGACCACCACAGGCCCTTTTAAAAGCACCTTCTCATCCCTCTATCTTTACACTGCAATTTCCACTTCTGTACCTGGGGTTATAATAGTAACTAATGAGGTCTTTTATCATAAAAGCAGCGGGAGATTCAGCACAGCACTCCAGTGCTGCCTTACCTCATTATCACTGGCGATGGGAAATGCTACCTTCAGGTAATGGAACTGCACAGAGCGGATGGCATTGAACCAGTCCACTGCCTCCTGAGAATGGAACAGGATGGGACAGAAAGCTTAGCCAGACCAACAGTGGGCCATCTCAATTCCCCCAGCTGCACCCAGCCCTGTGTTAACTACAAACACAGCCAGCTCTCCCTCCGCAGCATCTCCCTCACATGCACACAGCCAGCACGGCTGCCCCATTCCCCACATGCACAGGCAGCCCATCTTCTGTAGAACTCCTCCCACACAAACCAACTCAGCCAGTGCTCCTGCCCCGTTCCCTGCAGCAAAACTCTCACAGATACACAAACACAGAGCCAGAACCCCCACCCTATTACCTACAGCCTCTCACACACCCTATCCTACCCATGCTTCATACTATTTAATATCAGCAGCTCCTCAAAGCACCTCAATGGCTTTGCAGTGTTTGATGCTAAAACCAGATACCTTTCCACTTTCATGGTAGACAAATATATTCCGGGTCTTATTGTCTTTGAGATAGGTGATCTGCAGGCCATTGGGGTTCCCAATCTTCTCTGGCTGGAACGTAGCATTGATGACATCGATTTTAATATTGATTTTGGGTTCTTTGGCCTGAAAACAGAATGGCATTGATCATGCATGAGCAATCCTAGAAGGAAAGAGACCTGAGCTACTGACTAAGTGGGGTAAGGCAGGGTCAGAGGCTCGACCCAGGTGGAGAACCTTGCACTTGGCCTTCTTAAACCTTCTGAGGTTCATATCAGGCCACTTCTTGAGCTTGTCCAGGTTTCTCTGGATGGCATGTCCCACTCCTCCCTACCCTGAGCCATTCCCTCTCTTGTGACAGCATTTTAGCTCTTGCCCCACTCATTTCAGGGAGATGAACAAGCAGGAAAGTAGCCCTCCTCAAAACCAACCAGAGGAAAGGTTTTTGCCAACTTGGCTCACAGTGGGGTGAGGTTGGTTCCAGGAATGGTGCGGGATTACACATTCAGGCAAATGGATTGAAGTGAAAGATCAGTCCTTTTCTCAGTAGTGAGGGAAGCACAAAGGAAGAACACGAGGAAAGGTCACTCTGACAGTAGGAAGGGGACTCTTCTCCTTAGTGACATATTCTGTTATCATCCCTGAGCTGGGATGAGCAAGGCAACCTCAGAAACACGTGTAGGAAATCAGAACATCTCTGTGACCCCACTGCTCTGGGTGGAGTACACACTGAGGTGGGAGTTGACCACCATACTCACATCCTGCTTGGTGAAATACTTCAGACATCCCTCTCTCTCAGACAAGAGGAACTTGCGGGGTAGGAACTGCCCATTGTCTCGACCTCGCTTCCAAAGGATGCCTTCCTTCACCCCTTGGAGCAGAAAAGCCACTTTTAATAGCATTCCCCCACAGGCACGGTAGGCATCAAAGAGCTGCATGCAGCCTGGGGCCCAGCCACCCCTCTGGGATAAAGCACATGATGGACTATGGCTGAGAATAAACACTTCAGATGTTTCACCTCTGACTTACAACTAAAGATGGTGGTGTTCCCGTGTTTGCAGTGCAGATAAACACTCACCAAAAGACATTCCCAGGTTCTTCCCACCTCCTAGTCCTGCTCCCACTACTACCTCTGGCAGTGTGAGAGCTGTCTCCTGTGAACACTAGAGTCCTGGCCCATGCAGACTCTGGCGTGGGACCAGAACTCTTCCCATTTGACTCTGCAGGCCCTTGGGCTCCGATGCCCTTTGTCACAGGACTGGCAGTGGCATTTCAAGGACAACTGCCATGGTTAGAGGGGGGTGGCATGCAGCAGGACAGAAATTCTTTATTGTAGATGTCTGTCTCCACCAAGACACCAAATGCCTTTGAAAAATGCCAGCTGGTAACATCAGGCTTTTAAGCAACCTGTGGCAGTGCCAGCCTATGTTGCCCACAATTGAACACCCCCAAAACTAAGCCCTCTAAGTACCATTTGGATTCTCAGGAGTACTTGTGAGATTTGCAACACTGACACCTCAGGTTGCTCAAAAGTTTCTAGCAAAGGCAACAGGCAGGATGTTTTGATGTTGTGTTCTGCTCTTACCATCGGAATATGGCAGCTGTTTTCCTGGCTCAGTGAATTCTTTGCGTTCATATTTGGCTCGTATCCACTGTTCTCTCAGCACTCTATGGAGAGAGGTGACAGGTAGCTCAGAAACAAACTGGAGGAATTAGAGGAAGAGAGAATTGCCCTTCCCCCTTTTCTTCTGTATGCAGCAACTTACTGGCAGTCATTGTACGTTGGCTGGTAATAGTAAATAGGGATGTGAGCTTCATATATGGCTTTAGTCACAGCATTCCCATGCTTGGCCAGAAACTGCAGAGTTAGACAGAGAGTTAGTGCCTCGCCTTTGATGCAGACTCATGTTGGACCTTTTCTTTCCTGACCCACTACAGTGCTACATGCACATCAAACTCTAATGGAGCATTCCCTTTCCCCTCCATTGCAACATCCCAGAAGCGTGGCTGCGGGAAGGTGGGTCTCAAAGGTCTCATCTACTCTCAGACATTACACTGATTGCACCTGAATCGACAGAGTGCCATAAATGTCACTTCCGTAAGGCTGGGTGCACACGCATTCAGTGGATTTGCTGCCATGCCCCACGTCTCCTGGAGAGTTCAACAGCAGCTCTGCAACGCTGTCTGGAAGGACAATCCAAACCCCTTCAGTCCTCTTCCAAAGAGCAACAAGACACAGATTATTTTCTTTGGATCTCCAGAAAATATTTTTGGTCCCCTCAAGATTAGTGAGTTGAGAGGGATGTAACAGGAAGAAGTTCCCATAAATGCCGTTTTTCTCAAGAGATCATATTATATCTGGAAACTCTTCTCGGAGAATGGAATTGCCCAAGATTTTTCCCTTGGACTGCTGAAATCAAGAGGAGACATTGAGGCTGGATGGTCTTGGCAAGTGGAAAACAGGTAATCTGAAGCAACAAAGACCCTAAACAATAGTAAGATACGTTGCAAGAGGTCTGCATTTGCCATAAAGTAACAGGACACGAGGAGACACATAAGGAAAGTGCATCCTCCGTCTCCCAGTGGGTTATGGGGTGTTATCTGTGGTTGAGTATCAGGAGTAGAAAAGGGACTGATTAAACCAGATTACATTCCAATTCTGTGAGGTCAAAGGGCTAATTTTGCCAGGACACTGAGTGTATAGCCTAGTCCAAACTACCTGACATACCCATGGGGATAAAGATCTCACCTGCACCTGAGCATCATTCCAGTAGTCCATCTTCAGGGATTTGACTTTGCTGATGCTAGGGATGTTGCGGTGAATTCCTGAACAGCTGAGGCATATAAAGACACCCAAAGTAGAGGATGCCCAGTCAGGATCTGAGAATACGGAAAAGGGTATATCTAGAAGTGGTGAATTTCCCTGGGAGATATGCCTCACCTGAGAATGTAGTCCTGAGAAATAGGGAGCTGGGTGACCACAGTTTCATCCCAGCTGATTAATTAATAGCAGAGGCATGGATGCCAGTCAGGAGAAACCACAGCTATTAGTCCCTCATTCCCCCTTCCAATCATTTGAATGTCTGAATTTTTAATGACCTGTATCTTGAAAAACTCCAAAGTGTTCTGTGAACTCCCTTTGTGTAAAGGATCACCCAGACAAAAATGAAACCACCTCTGGGAAAAGACCCCAGGAGCTGTTTAGTGCACCACAGCAACCCTCTAACAGTAATTAGCTCAGAAAGTGGAAAACAACCTTGAATCTAAAACTCTCATGGAATAATTAAATAGGGCAAAATGGTACTAATTTGCCCAGTCTTAATTTGGCTTGGGTGGTACACTCCTTTTGGGGGCATATGATGGGTGTTTTTAGCAGCACTCGGACCTCAAATTGGGTACCTTCTGAGAGGGCAAGCCCTTCAGTAAATGAAATTTCCTAGGCAACTGTGGCAGGCTGTCAGTTCAGAGCTGAGTCATGGCAGAGACAATGCCCTCCTGAATCATGCCTTCTTTCTGGAGCAGTTAGGATTTCACTGGGAGCTTTCCTGTCAGGTCCTGACTGGGCATGACCTTGATTTGCATTTGAGATCTGACATGACTACAACCCGCAGTGCTGCAGCTATGCAGCCCCTGCTAATCTGGCACTCCCACATCCCTGTCCTTCTTCCCACCGGTGCTATGGCAGCATCTTCTCCTTCCTCCCTTGCCAACCCACCTCCAGGGAGAGGAAATTAATACCCAGAGGGATGCCTCCCCTTTCTCTCCACCCCAGCCTCCTGTGCAGTCCAGATAGCCACCACTAAGCGGCTGCTAGAGATCAGCCCCAGCTCCCTGCTTCCAACTCTTCCTCCAGCATCCTTGGGGGACTCACCTGGCTTCCCGCAGTCTGCGCACAAGGAGTTCTCCGCTCTTTTCCACACTTCCTTCAGGGCCTTCATGCTCCGCTCGTTCCCTCCGGCCATCACCTCTGAATGGTATCCCTCCAGGCAGGGCAGGACAGGGCCAGGAGGGCAGCTGCCTGCACTTTGTGCACCTGCAGGCCAACCCACTGCGTAATCCAGGAGAGAAGGAGCCACCAGAGAGACAAGCTCTGGCAGACAGAGGGAAAAGAGGAAGGCGAGAGAAGTCTAAGGTTAAGGTTGATAGAAAGGGTACAGAGGCCTGTCAGTGCACCTGAGCCGGCTGAGCACAGGCAGGGGCAAAGAGGCTGGAGGCTGAAGTGCACCCAGACTGTGTGTGAGGAGTGAGGAGGAGGAGGAGACCTGCCCCATGGGCGTGGAGGGAAGTTCAGCAATTAACCACAGAACTGGTTTTTCCGCATTTCTGCTGGTGAAAGGACAGGCCAGGAAAAGAGCGCAAGCAGCAAGCAAGCTGATAAAGGAAAGCTGGCTGTGGACAAGGGACTGCCAGGCTGTGACAGAACTCCTGTCAGGACTCGTCATGCTCTGTGGGCTGGGGAGGCTGGCTTTGGCTGCCCCCACAGCACTTCAGAAGTTTCCACTGAAGTCAGCTGGCCACCACACAGGCATTACACCCATTTTAAAGGCAAGAACAGGGGAGCAATAAAGGTTCAGGAGTTCAGCCAATGTCACTCTAAGCCATCAGAACATGGCAGTATTGATGCCCCCACCAACTCAGGCCAGTACCTCTCTCCACCACTACAGAAACCACGGCTGTCCGGCCAGATGCTGCAACTTGAACACTTGGCGTCAGAGCCGAGACCCCTCTCCACAATTGCCTTCCCCGGATAAGAGGAGCAGCACATGCTCTGCTAACACCAAGAAATGACAATAGCTGGAAATAAACTCAGAGCTCTATTGAAGAATGCTTAGTTGAAGAACTGCCGATATTAACTACTCGGAAGAGTGACATTTATTAAAGAGATGTAGATGTAAAACATTCTGGAATGTCAGAACAAGTCTTGGGCTGTGAGATCGGGTGCTACACGGCCGTGTCCACACAAGGCAGCGGCACAGAATCTTTTGCTGAGAGGAAGCTGAAGAGGAGCGTAGCCGGAGGCTCCCACGCCTGAAGCAAACCCCGTCCACTCCAGGCCGGACGCTAGGGCCGGGAACAGGAGCCTGCGAGCTCCACGGCGCCGGCTGCTCCGCGCCGCCCGAGCCGGGGGCCGGCGGACAGAACACCGGGCGTTCCGGCGGAAGGGGCGGGCGGCAGCGGCAACGTGGGACCGCCATGGGCCGCAAGAAGAACAAGAAGGGTCCGGGCGGCCGCGAGGGGCGGCTGGTGGTGACTTTCGACGAGGAGCGGCGGAGGTGAGGCCGGGCGGGCCCCAGGGCGGGAGGCGGGGAGCGGGGAAGGAAGGCAGCCCCCGGTCGCTAAAGGCCGGGGGGTTCTGTGTTGCCGGCGGCAGGGAGTACCTGACCGGCTTCCACAAGCGGAAGGTGGAGCGGAGGAAGGCGGCGCTGGACGAGATCAAACGGAAGCTGAAGGAGGAGCAGAGGAAAATGAAAGAGGAGGTGAGGGAAGGGTCTTGTGTCCCCCCTCGCCAGGGCGGGCAGTGAGCGGGGCAGGAGGGGCGGGCAGAGGCGCCGCATGACCTGTTTCCATTCCTCAGCGGCACCAGGAGTATCTGAAGATGCTGAGCGAGAGAGAGGAGGCGCTCGGTACGTGCTGGGCCCTCGTTGGGGAGGGAGGTGGGCGCCCGTGGTCCGACAGCCTTGGCTGGGTGATTGGAGTTGGGGCAGGGATGCTCGGTCCTGTCGTGTCCCCCAGACAAGCTGGGCAGCAATCTGAGCAGTGATTTCTCAGCCCCCTGGCCCGGGGATCATGAGGGTTGTACAGTAAGGAAGGAGCAGGAGGACGTCTCCAAGGTGTCACCAGGTCCCCTCGGGGAGGAGAAGGAGCTTGCCCTCCAGGCTTGCAGCGCCAAGCCCCTCTGCCCTTTATCCCTGCATGCGAAGGCTGGGTGTCGCCCCTGCCCAGCGTGGTGCAGCAGGAACGAGTGAGTTTATCTCGTGAAAAGCTGGGCACTTTGCAGTGCAGCATTTCTTGTGTCCCCAGAGGAGGCTGATGAACTGGAGCACTTGGTGACGTCGCGGACAGAGTCTGTGAACATCGACCACCCAAACCACATCGTAACAGTGACCACCATCAGTGACCTGGACCTGTCAGGAGCACGCCAGCTGGGACTGACCAGCCCCGTGGTAAAGCCTCTTGCTACCTCTCTGTATCAGCTGTACACACTCCTGGTGCTGGTGAGGTAGGGCTGGTGCTCCCTGAGTATTCCCAAGGCCTTGCAGCTGGCTGGCAACAGGGATGAAAAGAGAAACTCATAACTTTTATATTTTTCCACAATTTAAATTGAGCCTCTAAAGAGGAGGAAATGTCCTGTGTGAATAGCTCACTCCAAAACTCCCTGGAATCCTTTGCTAGTCCCGACTGACCATGGTTAAAGGAGAAGTGTTACGAAACTGGATGGCAACAGTGTAGTATTTTAAAAGCTGATACAACACAAGCAGCAAGATTTCAGACTTTGCTGCATGGGCTGTTCTCAACCTCTTTCCTATGTCCTGTTCAGAAATATTACTGTTAGCATGAGGAGGGATTTCTCTCTGCATAATCCCCTGCTTGGACCACAAATAAGGAAACCATTCAGTTCTGATTGTGGTCGCTTTTATTCTCAAAATACATTGTAACTAAGATCTTGTATCTGTTTCATAGAGACTCTCAGGTACTGGTCGTGCTTACATTTGTAAGGTCATCTAATCTGAAAATCCACTCAAAGAGGTGTTGGTAGTAATTTAAGCAAAAGCCGAGACCTTTGGTTCATAGTTTAAACTTCGATCACATGGCCATTAAGATCATGCTGAAGTTTTTGGGTGTTGGGGTGGATTACTGTAGGACATCTCTCTGGTTGTGCCTTTCTGTGGGACTGCAGTAGGAAACCTTGACACTTGGACAGCGAGGGATGTGGAGAATTAAAAAACTTCGTCTATGACTCGTTAGTTCCCAAAACAGGATGAAACCAAGAAGGCAGCTTAAATGCCAGAATCACAAAAGTGCTTTCTTTTTAAGGGAAAAAATGATGACTCTGAAGAAGAGAAAGGAGAAGAGGTGGTGAACAAGCCTGTAAGAACAATGCCCAAGAAGTCCAGAAACCCCTTCCTGTCTGAAAAGTATGTGTAGATTCCTCCAGGCCTTTGCCGTTCGGCTCTGGAAGCTGATGGGAACGTTGGGTTCCGGGATGCGCGGCGTGGCCGCCGGAGGGGTGCGGTGCTGCCCGGGCAGGGGCCGGCAGAGGGCACTGGCGGAGCGCAGCCCGCACGCCCCGCTCCGCTCCCGCGGCTCCGGTGACCGCGCAGGAGGAGCGGGGGGAGCAGGAGGAGAGTGGGCTGCGTCCTCACCTCTTACCCCGTCCGTCATCGCGGCACATTCCACAGCGTGCAGAGCTTGTCTCTAGGGTTGAAGGTCAGAAGATCCTAAAGCTGAAAGCTCAGGCGTTCTCCACATTTTTCAGTATCCAGGTTTTACAGCTGCTTTGGGGGTGCGGAGAGTTACTTTAACTCTGTGGTGTCTGAGCAGCCAGAATGCTCCCAAAATTAATTTTTGTTGTTACCGCACATGGAGACTTGCAGGTTTCCTGCACAGCTTGGAGTCCCTCTGGGACTTGCCGTGTCTGGCATCCATTCCTGCTGGGCCACAGGGAGCTCTGCAGCTATTGTTGTGGTTTCGCCTTGCTTCTGCAGGCTTTAGTCCCCAAACATTTTTCTCTTTCTGCCCTGCACAGAATCTCTTCTCTTACTGCCACGCTGCACATGCACAGCCGGAAAAAGACAAAAGGAAAGAGATCCCAACGTGGGCAAGGCCCCCGTAAGAAAATCCAGAAGTCCAGCACAGGGCGAACCACCAAGACTCAGCGACGGAGGCTGACGGGCAAAATGGGCCGTGACCAAGATTAACAGAGAAACTGGTGTTCAGACCACCAGCTGGGACAGTGCTCCACATCTGGCCTGCTGCTCGTTGGGACTCTGTCATTGTGGGCAAGCATTGTGTTTACTTGGGATTCTGACAAGCAGTGAGCCCAGTTCAGCCTTTCTGTAGCCTCCTGAGCACTGGCCAGGGTGACTAGACAGTCTACCCATTTATTTTTGCAGTGATCTCCAGCTAAGTGTCTGGGTGCCACAGAATCTCTTAAAAACTTCTGCCGAAGGTCACATTCTCTATTTGGCGTAACCCTTCTGTCCTTGGGCCCCCTCTTTCAGAGCTGATACTTGGCTTTATCAAAGAAGAGGATCTGGGACAGAGTGCAACAGGCACATCATTGTCAGGGCAATTTGAGAGACTTGGAAGAGCTCTGCTTGCACTCCTGCATCAGTGCCCTGGCATTTCTGCCGTGCAGTAAATCCTTTTTCCATGGAGGCACGGTGTCATCTTGTCTCGTGTGTTTCTTCACCTCACACACAGTGCCACACCTGAATGCAGGGGTAATTTTTGTTTGGTGCTTGTGCCAGGTGAAATTGGGTAACTTTGTGAATAAATTTGAAGTGATTTTGGTAAGAAAAAAAAAATCTGTGACTTATTTGAAGCATAACAGGAGCTGTGCTAAGGCCAGTACCAACTGGAAAGAGGGGGAGGTAATTCCTGGTGCTTAAAGGATATTGAAATCCACTGGTGCTTGGAAAATGGAATAGCTAGGAGCTATTTCTGTGGCAAGGCAGAACCAGCTAGAGCAGGAATGGCTCATGCCATTGTCTGCTGAATATGCCGATCGTAACTGCGATAGCTCAGGGGAGTGTGAAATGCCCTAATGCCCTTGCTGTATGTGTGTGGCCCTCTCTGGGGTGGGAGTGGCAGAGGCTGCCCTTGCCCTTTACCTCAGGGTTGCTGCAGTTATTAGCAGCTAATTGCCTTTCTTCTTAGGACCTCAGTGTATGTTTTTTAGCGTGGTTGCCTTCGGCGGGGGGAGAAAAAAAACTTTGCATGGTTGGGATTTAGAAATACTGATGGCAAAACTGTGAGTGAATCCTCTGAGGAAGAGGGTGAGCCCAGGCAGCATGCTAGCCTCTGTCCTGGAGTGTCCTGGAGTATTCTGCCTCTGTCAGCCAGGCCTCCTCCCATGCCATGTGTGCACTGGAAAGGAAATGACAAAGAAAGAAAAGGCCTATGTGTCCAAAACCCACACCAGAAAAATTTGCAACCCAGCAATGGGCAAGTAACTGGATTCCTCATGCCAGAAATGGGAGGGAAAAGAGTAAACGAGTGCCTGAGGCTGCATGGAGGAACATCAGAACAATGCTGATGGCCACCAGCTGCTAAAGCGAATGGCACCAGCCTGATGTATCTCTCCTCCGTTTCTTTTTGGATGTGCACACAGAGCCGTTCTCCAGAGTGTGTTAAGGGGGAGGGTACGATCTCAACACTGACAGCAGCAACTGCAATTGCTGCTAGAGGAAGGGTTGTGGAGGGAACTGGGTGACACACGTGCTTGTGGTAAGGAATGGGGTCCTCTTGCACTTCCCTTTCCCTTCTGAAGAAGGTAATTGCTGGGGAGGTGAACACTGTTATCACTGGTGCCTTGTATGCTTGGATTCAGAGTCCCACACTGGACTGAGGTCTTGGGCACTAACACTGAATAAACTCAGTCACATTATTAAGGTGTGTGTGTGGTTTTCTGACCTCCAAAATAGTTCTCAAACGCTGCCTTAAAGGTCACTCCAGAAAGGATTTAATGGCTGACCTTACCTATCCACCTGTCTCACCTGGGGTTCTTGGGTGCTTCAGAGCTGCAAAAACACAACTCGGGCAAGGCCAAAAGTGTGATGCTGAACTGGATCTCAGCCAAAGTATCCAAGAGATCCTCTTGGATGACCTCATTGTATTCTGGATGAGGTGTTAAGAGTGACTTCAGTTTTTGTCATTTTGCTGCCAGGTGATCTAAAAGAATCTCACTTTTAGTTTGCTGTTTCCCTGGCCTAATAACATTTTTGAGCCTTTCTTAAGTGTCAGCTGAAATCTCCAACAGCCTCTTCCATGCTCTGAAATCTTTCAGTTCATGCCTGAAAATTGGTTTTCAAATTCAAAAAAACCAAAAATGTGTATGGAAAAACTGAGAACAGAACTGTTAAATCCTATACAGCATTAACAATCAGGATTGTTCACTACACTATTGATTTCTCCGTTTGATTGATTAAAGCTTTATTTTGTAATGTGAATTACTGACTCAGCCCTGGCCTGCTGTTTTTATTACGTGCAGGGTATACAGTCTTGCTACCCCGAGATATATTGAACTGAGGATACGAGTTTTCACACAAAAGTTAGTGAGTTAAGTGTTTGCCAGACACACCACATTTCATACCAGACTCTGGCTTAAAATTCTTGTTTGCTGCTTCCACTTGTTTTCAAGATGGATTTGAGCATTTGGGGTTTTTTTTTCCCTTTTAGCTGCTCGGGAGGAGGCTGCTTCCAAATGTAAGGTGCTTGCAAAATGTAAGGTGCTTGCAAAATGTAAGGTACTTGCAAAAATCAACATGCTAGCGAAGCTGCTGCTCCATAAAGGAAAAGCAGAGACCAGCAGCTCCCTGTGAACTCCCTTTTTCCACAGACATTTCACACGTGGCTCTGCAGCTAGGTCACCTCAGGCACCTGCGTGTTGCTGTGCATGTGCCCCAGGCTCACACAGAGATGCAGGGCTTTGACATGGGCTGCCACACTGGGGTTGCCATGCATGATGGCTTTCACTGGCTAGACTGCGATTCCGCACACATGCACGCACAAAAATAGGATTGGGATTACAAAGGATCAAAAGCAGACTGGGAGCCAAAAAGATCAGACAGCTGGGGGAAAATTGGAGCACAGTGGAAAGGAGGAATGGTTGCAGTGTGTACATGAGCTGTGTGATAATCAGTGCACTGTAGTTATTGCTTTTGTAGTGTATCAAGCTCAAGGCTGTACTCAGTACAGTCACACTGCTGCTTCCAGCGTTGCGTTCCAGAAATGAACTCGAGGAAAAGTTACTGCGAGAGCGACAAGAACTTTAGGAGACTAAAAGGGAGCTGAATAATGGGTTGTGTGGGGTAGATAGGTTTGAGGAGTGGATTGCAGACTGCTCTTAATGAATAAACAAAAAGTGAAATTGAATTTCTTGTAACTCTCACCAGCATCGGGAAGAGAAGAAGTTTGAATTGTAGAAGGAGCAGTGTAGGACAGATGTTAAGGGCGTTCTGCTAGAAATAGCAAGGGTCAGGCAGGGCTTGTGCTTGGTAGGTAAAGCCCACGTTAGACAAATCTGAGATTTGTGCTGTGGGTAGGCACTGACCCCCTGTTGGAGCTGTGCTGGCACACGATGGCGCTTCGCTGTCTCAGTGCTCGCGGATAAATCCGCTACTTTGGCCTCTATTTCGGCTTCGGGCTAACTAACTCCCGGGGTGCAGCCTCGGGGGAGCGCTGGGGAAGCCCCTCTGCAGGCGGCGAGGCGGTCCGTGGGGAGCTGCAGCCGGGGGGAAGGAAGAGCCAGGGGGAAGGAAGGGCCGGGGCCGGAGCCGCAGCGCGGTGCCCCTGCCCAGCCCCGGCCCCCAGCCCCGGCCC